>WOXC01011136.1:17500-173643 GCA_011680675.1 Gymnobelideus leadbeateri | reverse complement strand
ACACCAGGAACTGTGGCGACTCCAGAATTATCAACATAGACATGCCTAGGACAAAGTAAGAGGTTGGTGTCCTATGGACTTTGGGACTGGTATTTAGGGAATGCGTCGGCTCCCTCCCCTGGGGGCTAGAAGCTGCTGAGGACAAACGCCATTTTGTAGTTTTCAGAGGCAGCTCCGGCTCCCAGCCTGCAAATCGTAGGGAGATCCAGCGATCAGTCTTGGGGGGTAATCGCTCTTGCTTTAACCTCCCTGGATCTGGATTGTGATCTAGGGTGGAAGTTGTGGGTGGGTTTACAGCTTGCCAGAAACGGAAGTTGCCCCCCACACGTTCGGGACGAAAATTCCTCTATCTGGCCTTAAAGCCATAGTGTGGCAACAAGCCCAAAAGTCAAGCAATTAAGTGGCAACATGCCAAGGCAAAGGAAACAGAAAAATGCAACCCTAGACTCCTATTTTGGGGGCATAGAGCGGGAAAAGGACTGTGAGGTCAGAAGTCCTGCTCTAAAAGCCCCAGGGGAAAACATGAGCGGGTTGCAGGCCATAGAGGACCTTAAGAAGGACTTTAAAAATCAAATAAGAGAAGTGGAGGAAAAATTGGAAAGAGAAATGAGAAGGATGCAGGAAAAGTATGAAATGAGGGTCAACAGCTTGACTGAGGAAAACAGCACCTTAAAAAATAGACTAGCTCAAATGGCAAAGGAGGCCCAAAAGGGCGATGAGGAGAAGAATGCCTTAAAAAGTCGAATTTGCCAGATGGAAAAAGAATCTCAAAAGTTCACTGAGGAGATTCATTCCTTCAGAGTTAGACTGGAGCAAATGGAAGCTAATGACTTTATGAGAAATCAAGATGCTGTTAAGCAGATCCAAACAAATGAAAGAATAGAAGGCAATGTGAAATATCTCATGGGAAAAACCACTGACCTGGAAAATAGATCCAGGAGAGACAATTTAAAAATTATTGGACTACCTGAAAGCCATGATCAAAGAAAGAACCTAGAAATCACCCTTCAAGAAATTCTCAAGGAAAATTGCCCTGATGTTTTAGATCCAGAGGGCAAAATAGAGGTTGAAAGAATCCACTGATCACCTCCTGAAAAAGATCCCAAAAAGAAAACTCCCAGGAATATTATAGCCAGGTTCCAGAATCCCCAGATCAAGGAGAAAATACTACAAGCAGCCAGGAAGAAACAATTTCAATATTGTGGAAACACAATCAGAATAGCCCAGGACCTGGAAGCTTCTACACTGAGGGATCAAAGGGCATGGAATATGATATTCCAGAGGGCAAAAGAGCTGGGAATGAACCCAAGGGTCACCTACCCAGCAAAACTGAGTATTTTGTTTCAGGGGAAAATATGGTCATTCAGTGGAATAGAGGACTTTCAAGCATTCTTGAGGAAAAAACCAGAATTGAATAGAAAATTTGACATCCAGACACAAGAAGCAAGAGATGCCTGAGAAGGTCATCAGGGAAAAGAAATCAAAAGGAACTTATCAAAGTTGAACTATTTACATTCCTATATGGAAAAGCAATAACTGTGACTGATGATATCTTTCTCACTATGAAAATAATGGAAGAAGGGGGTGTGGTCATATGAATACATATGTGAATGTGTGTGTATATGGTTACAGTTATATATGGATAGAGGGCATAGGTTGAATTTGTTGGGAAGGGAGAATACTCAAGGGATGAAATTATGAGGTGAGAGAGGAAAGTGGCAAGAGGAGATGGGGAGAGACATGGTAGGGTAAACTATCTCATGTAGGGAAGTGGTTGCAAAGGAGGGGGAGAATAAGGAAGGCTAAAAAGGCAAAACCACATTCCCATTGAATTTGGTTCAGGGAGAAAATGACATACATACTAAATGGGATATCTCAACCTGCAGGATAGGGGGAAGGTGGATGAGAGGAGGGATGATGGATAGGAGGGCATCCTTGGGGTGAGGGGAGGTTGGAAGTACCCACTAGAGAAGAGGGACAGGATCATGTAGGGAATGGACCAGGTGGGGGGTGGGATGAGTGGGAGGAAATTATAAGCAGCCTTGTACAATATATCTACTATGATAATGTTTTGCATAGCTAGACATGTACAACATATACTGAATTACTTATCTCCCAAGAAGGAATGGGTGACAAGGGAGAAAGGAAATGGATCTGAAATTCGAGGTCGTAACATTAAATGTTTCAAATATATATATATATATAAATACTATTATTAATACTCTTTTGCCTGTAATTGGGAGATAAGATGTGCAGGCATTGGGACACAAAGATTCATCTTCCTCTAATGGAAAAGTCGATGGGGGTATGGGAGAAGGTATGGGAGAGAGCAGATTGGAGGAAGCTATATCTTGTGGGACTGCTATTCAGGGAGGTTGGGTAGGGGAATAATGGGGGGGAAATGATTGTAACTCAAAATCTGGCGGAAATGAATGATGTAAAACAGAAGTTAATAAAGCATTTATTTAAAAAATAAATAAATAAAATGTAACTAAAAAAAAAAAAAGAGAAAGAGTGCATTGAAACCAAATACTATCTAATTAGAATGACCAAGTTTGGCCCTGGAAACAGTTAAGAAAATCCACTTCTCTTCTGCTTCATTGCAGAAATGGGAGACTAAGGAGCCTGTAGTATTAGACAAAGTTTGTATATTGCTTTTGCTAAAATGTCATCTTTGTTTTACCTCTTTTTTAATCTTTATAAAAAAAGGATAGTTTGCTGTTTAAGGGAAGGAAGTGAGATATATTCAGAAATTAATGTGATAAATAGCAAAAGTCATCAAAAATTTAAATTTAAAAAATTCAGTGAGGAGATGGATCAGTAATAATGTGTAGGAAACATAATAGAAGAAAAATCCAAATTGATTAGTCTATTTTAACTTGAAAATTGCTTAAGATAAAACATGATCTTCATGCCAGATAAACCCTATATGCCAAATTTCATAACTCTGTATTTATGCCCCTTCTGTTTTCTGTATTTGATTAAAACCAACAGGAAAATCCAAGTGGGAAGTTCTTTCAAAATTCGATGAAAATGTGATATTTTAATAGGAAAATTGTTCAGAAAGAAAGTTATACCTTTGCACATGCTATCCCCTCCCTATCCAAAAGATCTTTTTTCTCACCTCATTGTCTGAATCCTACTCCTTTTCTAAGGGTCAGGTCAATACCCACCTATTTTTAGGAGTTTTCCCTGGCCACTCCCCAGTTCTCAGTTATCTCTTCCTCCTCTATATCCTTATAATACATTATATATATATATATATATATATGTATGTATATATGTACATATATATTTATGCACCACACATTAGAAAATATATATTACATTGTAGTCTTAGATGGTTTTGTCAGGGTGGGGGCATAAAGTATATGTGTATATGATATCTTCCCAATCAAATGATTAATCCCCCCAAGTCTGAGTCTGTCTCTTCCTATTGTACTCAATACCTCTTCCTTTTCCCTATTATCTTCTTCAGTTTATTCATCCTCCATCTCCATATCACACTGTCCCTGAGCCCATTGATCTGTACACTCACTCCCCTTTTTTCCCATTTCTGAATGGAATACAACATTAGAGTGCTATTGATAGCTGAGGATGGACTTTATTTTTACCTAAAAGGAACCATCCTATAAGGTGTCGTCAGAGGATTAGAGGAGAGCACCTTTGTAGTCTTCATCTTCATTTTAGACGTTGATTTCTGGGTGAGCCTTTGGGTGGCTTACTTCCCTGTGTAAGAAATATATGATAACAATATACTTCATGGAGAGCATTAGAAAAAAACAATTTTTAAAATAAACTTAGAAAATGCTGTGGAAGCAAGAGGTGCCATCTAGATACTATTAGCAAAAATGTGAACACCCGGAGTCTATCTGTGTATGGTTACCCATTGTTGTTGTTTAGTCATTTTTCAACCATATCTTACTGTCTGTGACCTCTTTTGGGGTTTTCTTGGCAAAGATACTGGAGTGGTTTGCCCTTTCCTTCTCCAGCTCATTTTTCAAATAACTGATGGCACCCACATTATTAAGAATAATGACTTTTCCAGGGACAGCCAGTAAGTTTCTTTGGCAGGTTTTGAACTCAGGTAGAAGAGTCTTCCTGACTCTAGGCACAGCACTCTGTGTACTATGGTGCCACCTAGCTGCCCTATATACACCCACTTGGACATAAAGAACAGAATCACATGAAATCCACTTTTTCTTCTCTTTACCTTATCTCCAATCCTATCAAAGTAAAATGTGACCTTCTTGTCTGTGCAACAGAAGGATGGCTTGCCCACCATTGCACAAACTCATTTGAAATTCTACCCTTCAGCTTCCTTCATCAGCACCTTCATCCCCAAACTACTTGCTCAGCCTTGACTATTCTACATTGGATTCCTCATTATACTGCACAGGACAACTGGCTTTTTACTGATGGTAACAATGTACCCAAGTGGTCATTAGACTTTTGCTTGAAGATCTCTAGTAAAAGAAAAGTTATTATTTTCTGAGGCAATCCATCTAACTTCTGTATAACTCTAACCAATAGGAAAATGTTCCATACATGAAGCTGAAATGTACCTCCCTGTCTCAGTGATAGTTCTGCCCTTTGAGACTCCACAGAGCATATCTGATCTTTCCTCTATCTGGTTAACCTTTATATATTTCAAGACAAGATGTATGCCTCAGCCCCATGTCTTCTCAGAGTATATGCATATCTATATGTGTCTACAAAGTGTATGCATGTGCATCTGTATATATCATATGGATGCATGTAGCATAAATACATAAATATGATCATATATCAATACATATGTGTATATTCAAATATAGATGTATACAGACCAATGTAGATGGCAAAATGACAGAGGAAACAAAACAAGGTCGCACAAAAAACTGTTTTAAATCCCAATCTATAACTAACCAGGGAAATTCAAACATTCAAGATCAATGTCTAAATACAAATTTACATGTAAACCAAGAAGCTCCTAGATGATTTCCCCCTATTTCTTTGTTCATACCACCCTGGATATTTGCAGAGGAGACAAGATTTGAACACTGTCATTGCACTAGGGGTAAGAAAAGCCTATGCTAATTGTAAAATACAGCCTCATGCCTCAAGAAGCTGTAACCCAGCATTAATGAACTTTTTTTTTTAATGCTCAGCTCAATCCTTACTGAAAAAGAAAAGATCTCTTTTAGCCAAATCCTCATATTCCTTATCTGCTAAAGGCAATATGTTTGCATCCCATGTGAGAGAGAATGGTTAAAATAAGGGCTTTAAAATGGGTTTAAAGTTTTGAAGACTTCTCTTGTTCATAGTAATTTTCCCTAGAAAGAAATTTATAAATTCCTTTCCCTAATGGTCCCTCTGCAAGAAAACAAGAAAATACCAGTATAAGTTCCACTGTAGGAAAATCAAAAATATCATGTAAACTACAAATATGTTAGCCAATTGAGAATATTTATTAACTAAATAATTTAATAATAAAGAAAATGCCTACTTGATTAATTGTTACAGAGTAAAAATTACAATAAAACTGTCTTGATCAGTGCTTTGCAGAAGCGCCATTACTGTCTGTGCAGTTGTTTAACAAGGATTTAATTGGAAAGATAAGTGAATGCACATTTAAAAGTATTGTTAATTTGCTTTATAATCACCCCATCCTTCACAGTATTGACAGCACTAGGCACAAACCCCTTTCTGTTTTACAAGTATTATTTTCCATATGTGCACAATAAATTCTGAAGCAGTAATTGGAAATTTTATGGATTCCAACATACCTAGTGTATTGAATTTAGAGGTTCAATATACCCTTTTAAGAGGTAACCTAGCTATAGTTGTTTGGAAGAAGTGAATGATCTCTGATCTATATGTTTTCAGAAATTTACTATATACCATACTTATATTTTTGTCCCTTTCTATTAAAAAGTCATATTTAAAAAGTCATGCTTAATCCTAATCAAACCAGTATTGGCAGAAGAAAAATTGCCCTGGTGGGTTTCTATTTATGGTTTATATTTATATTTCATTAGTTCAGGGATACTCCACAAAAGTCCTACTCAGATGCCTCATTGGTGTATGGAGGTGACCCTGGGTTCTCAAATGCAATGTGGGTGCCAGGTCCTACAGGGCTAAAAAAGGTTTAAAAGTTTGAACCTAAGTGGCAAACTACTTGTCTGCTTTCTGAAGGCTGATATGTGATAAGCAGATGGGAGATGATCATCCAAATTTTGGCCACCAAGAGATGGGATGGCTGATTTAGACACTCTGATCTAAGCAAAAGACAAAAATACAAAACAGTCCTCAGTACTGTGAACTCACCAGCACCAGTACCAAACTAAAGAGCTCAGAAACCATTTTATACAACAAATACTGAATGTCTTTGCCTAGAGAAGATACAACCAATAGGGAAACACAAGTTTAGAGTAAAAGTTCATTCGTGAAAGAGGGAGGATAAAAAAGACAGAAAACTGTAAATAGTGTTGTCTCACAAAACAGCAAAAAAAGTAACAGGATAAAGTGAGCCAAAGAGAACTTGGAATGAGATAATCCTGTGCCAAATTATCCCAAGAGTATTTGTAGATTCAAACAGCAAGAGGACAATAAACAAGCTAAATTAGAACAGATATCCTAGGATTTTACAATAAACTAGTTTTGCTTCGGACCACCACTTTGGACTCTATCATTTCCATCCTCAATATGATATATGGAAAAGAAGATGAAATCAGAGAAACTGGCTTAGACCTGACCAGACACAGAAGAAGAAAAAACCCAACATGCTGAGATAGACACCATTGTAAAGACACACATGGATCAATTTTTAACATAGCCTTCTTATTATTATCATTGTGTCTCCCAAGCATATGTTGAGATCATATAATACTCTATGACAAAAATACAACTGTGCAGAACACTTTGTCCAATGATCCATTGAACATAGAGATGAATATTCACCAAAGGTATTCACCAATGATATAATAGATGACCTAAAGAGGGGAAACTTCCAAAAGGATAAAACTGATCGAAGATGGTACTTGTGTCAATAAAGGTGATCAAGAATATTATTATTCTTTAATAACAAAATAATAACTAGCATTTTTATCTTATTTGATTCTCACAACCTTAGGAGAGAGGTACCATTATGACTTTTGGATGAGGAAAGTGAGGCAGACAGAATTAAAGTGCCAGCCCATATGCCTGCTTTCTCTTATCTATAAAATCTTAATGATGATGATCTATGTTTGGTATTAAGGGCTTCCTTGATGAAAACATGAGAAGGGAACAGTCAGGCTTTTATAGAAAATTTTTCTATATTAGACCATATTTTTACAGACCCAAAAACTGACTGAGATGGATAGACATAAGAAGATATCTAGTATTTATTAATTTTGAAACATTTGACTTCACATAATAATATTCAGTTACCCTCAGTGTATCATGCATATACTAATATTATATAAAAAGATGACAAACACAACTACACAGATAACTTTACTCAACAATCTGCTAAACACTGACATATATATTTTTTAAAAGGAAGATATTCATTCACCTAAGGAAGAGGTGGGGAACGTACAGCCTTGAGACCACATGTGGCCCTCTAGGTCCTCAAGTGCATCTTTTTGAATCCAAACTTCACAGAACAAATCCCTTAATAGAAGATTTGTTCTGTGAAGTTATAATCCAGTCAAAGGACTACACCTGAGGACCTAGAGGGCCACATGTGGCCTTGAGGTCTCAGGTTCCCCACCCCTGATTTAGACATTGCCCATCAGTTGAATAAGTTATAGTATATAGTTGTGATAGAATACTAATGTGCTACAAAAAAATGATGTGAGGGATACGTTCAGAAAAACCTGGGAAGATTTATATGAAATGACATAAAGTGAAGTGAGCAGAACCAAGAAAACACTGAACACAGTAATGGCAATATTGTAATGATGGTCAAATATGAAAGACTTAGCTACTCTGATCAATATAATGATCTGACATAATTCCATAAGATTCCCAGTTTATCTCCATCATTCTGGGCACACATTTTAGAAAGGACACTGATAATTGGACAAATATCCAAAGGGCTTCAAAGTCATGTTATATAAAGATCAGTTGAAGAAATTGTGGCTGTTTAGGCTAGAGAGGAAACAATATATCTATCTTTGATTTGAAACGCTGTTCTGTGGACAGATTATACTTGTTCAGTTTAGCCCTAGAGGGCAGAACTAAGAGAAATCAGTGAACATGAAAGAAAAGCAATTCTTTATAAGGAAATCTTTCTCATAATTAGAGATATGCAAAATTACAGTGGGCTATCTCAGGAGATAGTGGGTTCCCTCTCTTTAAAAGTTTTCCAGTAAGGGTTAGATAGCTACTTTGGGGTTTGTTTTAGAGGGAATTATTATACAGATACAGCTTGGACTAAGTGCCATCTTAGGTCCCTTAAGACTATTAAATAACTATTAAAGTCTATAATAATAGAATCATTATATGTGATTAGGAACAGATAAAGTAAAACTGAAACCAATCAAATGGACAGCCTTGTTGCTTGATTGGTAACCAAAAGATATTTTAAAACCAAGAAAATTATCTGATACTTTGGGTGGAATGTCTATGGAGAATATAGGAAAAGGCCTGGACACAAATTATAGAGTATGAGAAGGCTTGGGGAAGTTATCTTGTCTTTGCTTGTATGGTATCTCCTCCTCCCCCCACCCAACCCAAGTGTGTGTGTGTGTGTGTGTCTGTCCATCCCTGTATTTCTTTCTGTGTCTGTGTCTCTGAGTGTGGATCCCTCTCTCCTCTTTTTTTATCCTTGAATCTAAAAGTATGTGCCATTTTCATATATGTAGAAAGGTCTCATAGCTCTGAAATCAAGAATGTTTCAAAATAATGAGTATTCCTAAGATGGTGACTTCATCAGTGAGGGTTTATATTTCCTGTTATAAAGTTAGTGGTATCAGTAGAAGTTCTATCCAGTAATGGACCTGGACAGTATGGACCAAAACAGAAAAGATCATGAAGAGTGGCATACTCTGAGTTAATAAACAAAGGTATCTCTAGAGGGCTTCCTTGTTATTGGGGATATTTTGAGTAAATTCAATATGATTCAAATATATTTGCTGAGTGCCTAGCCCTCAGTACAGAAAACTGAGATTTTGATGGAGATAAAAGAAATATATTAAGAATATACATTGCCCTCAAGAAACTTCTAAAGCTAATAATGCCAGCAGGCATTTTCACTGGCTGTCTTGCTGGCCAGAAACACTTTCCTTGTTTATCTCATCCTCCTGACTCCCCTGGCTTCCGTCATATCCCAACTAAAATCTCATCTGATACAAGTATGTTTCCTCTTGTTGATTATTTCTTTTTTTGTCCTGTATATAACTTTTTGTTCATATTTGTTTGCTTGTTGGCTTCTCCCATTATATTGTCAACTCCCTGTAGGCTTGCTGTTCAGTCATGTCTGACTCCTCATGACCCCAGTTGGGGTTTTCTTGGCAAAGATATTGGAGTGCTTTGCCATTTCCTTCTCCACCTCATTTTACAGATAAGGACACTAAGGCAAACAGACAGGTTTAAGTGACTTTCCCAGGGTCACACAGCTTGTTAATGTCTAAGGTTAGATTTTAACTTGTGAAGTTAAGTCTTCCTGATTTCAGGCCCTGTGCTCTATCCACTGTGCCAGGTGGCTGCCCTCCTTGCAGGCAAGGACTTCCTTTTACCTTGTTTTGTTTCCTCAGCACTTAGCACAATACAGGTGCTTAATTGACTCACTAATAAAGTGAGGAAAACAAGGCAATATGTCTTCCAAAACCTTGTACTCAAAATGGCTGAAGCTTCTGCTTTATAGTAAGAGCCTAACAGCTCCCCTTTCTATGATTGAGGCCTCGTGACTAGTGGAGGTTTGAAGTTTATTTGGAAACGAACTCATCAAGTTTATCCAAATACAGTGGAAGTTTTCTAAAACTTCAATGTTTATTCATTTTAAAAGGCATAGTGCTTAAGCTTCCTTTTAAAAAATTGCATAGGGGGCAGCTAAGTGGTGCAGTGTACAGAGTACCAGCCCTGGAGTCAGGAGGACCTGAGATCAAATGTAGCCTCTGACACTTAACTATCAATTTGACCTTGGGCAAATCACTTAACCCCAATTGACTTGCCTTCCGCCCTCCAAAAAATGCATAGGAAACATAGTATAGAATATTAATCTTAGTTATGACATTCCCCAATTATTTACACTGATTCCCACTATATTTATTTCAAACTCCATGACAGTTCTAATACCCTTTCAGAGAATAAGAAGCACAGGTGAAATATCTTCATTCTAAAGACACAATATCTAATTGCTCCAACCTAAAAAATTCTAGTCATTTTTCAAGTCTGTTGGATTAGAACCTTAAAATGAGGATTTTAAAAATAAGTTTAAAAAACACACAATTGGTGAAAAACTTTTAAAAATATTTTCTTATAGGAAAAGTCAGGAGAAATGACTTCTGAACATATGAAAATTTGACTTTGCATGCATAGGAAGTGTTTTGAGACAGTAGTAGGATAAGTTCTTTCCTTTTTGTTCTTCTTTTCTCTCTGGATAAAAGTAATTATTGCAAGTAATATTTCTAGACAAACTTTTTTATGTTTAGAGGTTTTTTTGATAATGAACTTAATAATCATAAATATAATCATCCCAACATAAAAAAGAACAAAAGAGAGTATTGCCTAAGAAACTGTGAAGTTGTCACAATTTGTTTAAGAGTATCTTAAATTTAACAATAGCAAAATTTCCCTGTTGGACAATTTTTCTTTATAAATTCTTAATTTTGTAATACTCTCAAAATATTTGCTTCACTCTGTCCACTTGATTGGAAGTTTCTGGAGGGCAGCAACTCCAATTATTTATTATTATATCTCATCGGTGCCTCTTCATTTAGTGAGTACTTAATAAATGTCAGCTGAATTAAATGTCAAGCCTCATTTATCCATGTTTCTCTTATGCTTCTGGAGGAAAAACTGTATGTTTTGAGCTGAACATGTTGAATAGCTTGTTGATAAACATTAATTAAACCAGTAATTAAGCATTAATTAATCCACTGAGCATATAATAACATCTTATTTTCACTTCTATACCCTTCCCTCTGGTCTTTGATAGCTGGGTATGCATCAAGATTTCTTTTCTTTTAAAATCCATTTTGCATATTTTTTTCATCATATCCTTCTTAGCATGAGATCAAAAGCAAAAGTATGACATGTATTTTCAAAAATCATTTATAGGGTCAAAGTTTCTATTAGATTGGGTCCTTCAAATGCCATGCATTTGAAGCCAGTACAATTTAGCAAATCTAGGAAAAGAAAAATCATGAAATGTTCAACTACTCCCACAATTAACTAAAATATGAGAGAAAACTAGGCTATGATGGGGGAGGGGGGTGATAAATTGGAAAGGGAGTAGAGGCAGGCTGTATGGGTCCATGTCTTTACGACTCTGACAAACGTTGGATGGAGGAGAGATGTGAGAATCTTTCATGCCCCAGTAGGGGGAGCTTCCTTTTCCCTCCCCAGAGCACCAGCATGGTGCCTGTGTTTAAATAAGCCATCCAAAAATGCAGACTTTTCATTTTCATTTTGCAAGTGGGAAATTTTCACCATGTGATGGGCACATTACTCTTCTTAGCGACACATTTTTGTGCAAACTCATTTGGGAAAGAATAGGAAATTTAGAATACTGCCTTCATATTTCTTCTGGAAATGTTAGCCGGAATCCATTATTTCCAAACCTGATGAGGATTACGGCTCATTTGTATTTCACAGCAACCCATTTTGTATTCTTTTTTGTGAGTGTGAAGTAAATAAGAGATGATACCTTTCTAATAGTGTCTATATTTTTTGTTGTTGTTGTTGTTTTCCATATTAATAGTTTTATTCTGGGATTGAGGGGAAGGGGATATAGGGACAGAAGGCTTCAGCTTTCATCTGAAAAAACAGCATTTCCTCCTGCTTGAAGTATTGTTCTGTTTTCTTTTTTTTTTTTAATCATACAAGTAAGGGGAAACAGTAGAGAAAATAACAGGTCATTTTGGACATCCACAATCATGTTATTTTAGAGTAAGCATTGTTCAACCCCATTCAAAGTTGTGTCTCCTATTTCATCAGATTATTATAATTTTTTTCATGCTGTGGTCCATAGAATTTTTGGAGCTGCAAGAGATCTTAAAGGTCATATAGTCTGTCCCTCTTGTTTTAAAGATTAAGAGACTGAAGCCCAGAGAACTGAAATAATTGCCCAAGTTAGAAAACTATGTAATGGGTGAGATTCTGGGAGTTTGGAAGGATGCTGGAATTCTAGAGTTGAGAAGGGAGCAACTGTGATGTAACAAAAACAGAATTTCTTGTTCATCCGGAAAATCTGCCTATAAAATTGCAATTTCAATGTTAGCCATAGGATCTTAGACAATTCACTGTCTGTCTGATCTTCAGTTTGTTCATCTACGTAGTCACTTTGGATGGCTTATTTACCCACAGTACTCCACAGCGTTGTTGTGATAATCAAATGATATAATAAATGTATGTGCTTGGAACATCACTACCAAAGGGTCTTATTATTAGTGATGATTAGCAAAAGTATAGATTAAGAGCCTGAACTAAGACCTAGAGAAGTTATTTTCCAAAGGTCACACTAGTGGTAAATAACAGAAGTAAAATTTGAACTCAGGTCTTGGGACTCCAAAGTCAACCCTCTTTCCACTGTGCCTTGCTGTCTTCTATTATTCATAATAATAACAGAAGCATTTAAATAGGTACATTAGGTTTTTCAAACCCTGGGAAACTGTATACTGTATACTAGGAGTTTTATAATACTCACTTCCTGGGAAGACCTGATACTGTGCAATATCCCACCTAAATTTGTTGATGAGAGACAAAGAGAGACCTAACCTGACAAGTAACGGTTCTGATTTGCTTAATGAGCAAACAAAACTTATCTCCTTCTGCCTCTATTATTAGCTATGAGTCTAAAGACAATCTAACCCTATGGACCAGGGATGGAAAGGGCTAGCTAGTCATATGAATGATGGTAACTGAAATAACATATCTTAACCACAGTCTACCTGATAAACTTTCATTTAAGTAGGCTCAAATTGATGAGGTTCATTTTCATCCAGGGCTTTCTCAGCCAGGCACTGGGGAAGTTGAGAAACCACACCATCTGGACTGGATATCAACTCTCCATTTAATTCCAACTTTGGTGACCTTGAGTGTGCTGCCAAGGACTATCTTTCACATCACCTAATTTTTCGTACACTTCATTTGCTGAATCTTGACCATTTATTGAATATCTAGTTCTTTCATGCTACGAGCACCCAGAATTCCAAGCCATACAAGGCCAATAGTGAACCAAAAGAATAAGGAAAACATAACAGGGAATGAGTTATTAAAAAATCAGGACAATATGCTAATGTCCAGTTTATTAAATCAAGAGATATTGCCTGGAAGAGACTTCAGAGGTCATTGAGTCAATATTCTTGCTTCCAAGGTATTGAACTAAAGCCAAACTATCTAATTTTAAGCTTTAAAAGTTTTAGGGAAATGAATTCCACTGCTGCCTTTTTAAAGAAACTTGTGGACATAACTTTGGAGGACAGTTCACATAAACCTTTCTGTAAATGACTAGTAATGGAAAGGGATAATTATTGATATTAATTTGGTTAGCTTGCTGAGGTTCAAACCTAGGACATTTCATTAATATTTAATAATTGTAATATTATAAAGGCAAAAAGCCATCTGTTTTCACATTGCTTTCAAGGTCTATTAAGCTATCAGCAGAGAGGAAAGAATGACTTTCTTTACCATTGGACAGGAGGTGGCATACAACCAACTCTGGGCCAAGATATATAATTCCTGACTTACAAGCAGAATGCAGATAGACACAGGACAAAAGAAAACACTGGGAAAATCAGAATGAAGATGTGGCCACAAAAACCTGTTTGAGGAGTAATACAGCTTTACAGAGTAGCTGACAGAGCAACATTGAGGTCTTTGGTGTCTCCAGTCAGTCTGGAGGTGACATATGACTCATTTGTCATTGCCAGTTTGTATCAGAAGATGCCTCAATGCAAGCAGAGAGAGCTGTTTTTGTTTTAGTTTTACCAGGAACACATGACAAAGCATTCAAACATAGTGCAAATAATTGCAAACTGATGTATACAGCAGTTTAAAATTGAATAAATAATTTAGCTTTTACACATGGGCAACCCTTTAAAAAAAAAAACCCGCAAATCAGAACTCTCATGTTGGAATCTATTTTGTTAATAGATGAACTAATATGATAGGCATTTAATTGTATAATGTATTATTAGCCATTTTCTTTGGCATACCATTAGCTTTAAATAGTATTAATATTTAACATTTCATAATACACACAACAAAGTTCTTTTTTCCAGCTCAACTGAAAATGGGTGCTGATAGTAAATCTCTTTAAAGTGGGTTTTAAGATGCTCAGTATGCAAAACCTGTTCCATTTATACTGTTTGATCAGAAATACTCAAAATGCCACAGAATAATAAGGCAAATGTTGAAGGATGACAATGATGCCAAAAATGTATTATGATTTTGTATTTCAGTACAATCCATTGCATAATTAAGCATAATATCATTTGAACATTTAGGAAAATATTTAAAATGCAATAGGATGCATCTAAGTGTGTCTAGTGTCTGTTCTCTCAGGGACAGTTGAATTAGTGTATGAAATTGTGATTAATGCTTGCTAATGGTGGGAGGGGGAGTCAACCACAGGTTGGTTGGAGAATATTTGTGGCTAAAGAAAGACCCACAGACATTAATACTGTGATGTGGTTGTTTTACAAATCTAAAGTTGAGTATGATTATGAAATACAAGGTCCCCTTAGAAAGAGTATTGTCTTTGGTTGTAAGACCTAATTAGAGGATAGCATGTGTGAGGCCTGGATCCCAGGGTTGAGTCTTCTATCAGTAGAGCCAGTACGATTGTGCTGTGTTACATGGCCATAGCCTGCACCCCAACCCTGAAACAGCAATCTTAGAAATGCATGTCCATAATCAAAAGGAGAACTAGGTCTTTGGGCATGGATAGATCAAAATAAATCTATCCATACTCAAAACCAGTAACTCCAAGCAAATACCCAACTAATGATAAATCAACATCGTCTTTATTGTACTAAGATCAGACCTGCTAAAGCAATATTTTCATTTCAATAGATATATAGGCTTGAATTGCTTTTTAATGTAATTTTCTGTAGATTCATGAGAAAATAAGAAGGAACAAACTTTTCATCTATACTCCATCCCAGGCCAATAATGACTAATAATGATCAAATCCCATCACCACGAGCCACGTCTTATATATTTCAAATGGGAAGCAGGACATAAGAAAACTTGTAACTTAATTGACAATGACTTCATTATGAGGCCAGGGATTGTGTAGGTAGAAATACCTAATAAGGAATTACTGTAGTTCCACAAATATTAAGTACTTTCCCTAAGTAGGTACTCGAGACTATGCTAGATGTTATGATAATGATTATAATAATAACCAGCATTTATATAGCACTTTAAAGTTTCTAAAGCAACCCACCCCTATTATCTCATATTATCTTCACAGAAACTCTATGAAGTAGGTACTATTAGTAAACCCGTTTTATATATGAAAAAAACTGAGGCTAGTGGGAGGTTAAGTAACAACACAGTTAAAAAGTATCAAATGTAAGATTTATACTACAGGTAAAAAGGGGGGAAGGGGAGAAATGACAGTCTATTCCCTCGAGGAGTCTATATTTTACTAGGGTTTCGGAGGAAGGGGTGTTTCAGGAACCAATAAACAGCTATACTACAAATCAAAATAAGAAAAAATGCACAGATGAGATCAAGCAGACCAGCACAAGAGTTTAGAAAGGAAGTTCTCCTTTAGCCAGAGAAGTCAAGGAAGATGCCTTGAAAAACCCTGAAGGAAAGGAAATCGACAAACAAAAACATGGAGAAAATTACCATTCACAAATGAATGGAGAACAGATTAAAATTGTGGCATGACTAGTACTCTAGTTTGATTGGAATGTATATTTAGGTTAAGAGGAATAATGTGAAATAAATATTTGCAAAACAGCATGGTATCCAGGGCTTCTTAAACTTTTTCCACTCACAACCCCTTCAGCGTTTCTTAAACAGTAGGTCCCAACCCTGTGGGATTGTGACCCACAGATTTAGAAGCACTAGACTAGAGTGGATAAACTGATGGACTTGGAGGCAGGAAGACCTGCATTAAGAGCCTACCTTATGTAGCTGTGCAACCACAAGTAAGATATTTAGCCTCTCTGAATCCCAGTATCCTCATTTGTTATTTAGCTACTTAGCCATAAGTAAGATATTTAACTTTTCTGAATCTCAGTGGTCCTCATTTGTAAAATGAAGATCATATCTTTAGTATTTACCTAATAGAATTATTGTGAGACTTAAATGTGATGAATGCAAAGTACTTAGTAATCTTGAAAATGATATATAAATGCCAGGTATAATATAACAAATAAAACATAAAGATAGGTTAGAGCCAGGCCATAGAGAGCTTTGAATGACAGAGTAAAAAAAAATCCATCTTATTCTATGGGTAGTTGGGAGCTAGTTAAGTTTTTTGAACAGAGGAAGGACATGATCAGACCTACAAATTACTTTGTCAATAATGTGAAGTGTAGTTTGGAAAGAGAAGAGAATGTTGGCAATGACAGTAGATCGGCACTAATTATAGTAGTTCAGGTGGAAGTTAATAACAGCATGAACTAGGAGAGTGAGAGGGGAAAATAGAGACCATAAATTAAAGCTATCACAAAGACAAAAATCTACAGGAATGAACAGTTGATTAGATGTAAGACAAGGCCTATGGAAATGGTGGTGCCATCAACAGAAATATGGAAGCTAAGATGAGGGAATAATAAATTCAGTTTAAGACTGAAATAGTAGTGGGATATCCACGTAGATGTTTCCAGGAGGCAGTTAGAAATTTAAGATGATCTGATAAAGGTCTCATTTCTAAAATATACAGAGAATTGAGTCAAATCTATAAGAATATAAATCATTCCCCAATTGATAAATGGTCAAAGGATATGAACAGGCAGTTTTCAGAGAAAGAAATTAAAGATATTTATAAGCATATGAAGAAATGCTCTAAATCACTATTGATTAGAGAAAGGCAAATCAAAACAATTCTGAGGTACCACATCTAACCAATCAGATTGGCTAAGATGACAAAACAGGAAAATGACAAATGCTGGAGAGGATGTGGGCAAATTAGAACACTAATGCTGTGCTTTGTGGAGTTGTGAACTGGTGGAGTTGTGAACTGATGGAGTTGTGAACTGATCCAACCTTTCTGGAGAGCCATCTGGAATTATGCCCAAAGGGCTATAAATAATTTCATACCCTTTGACCCAGCAATACCACTTCTAGGGTTATATCTCAAAGAGATGATAGAAGTGGGAGGAAGACCCATATGCACAAAAATATTTATAGCAGCTCTTTTTGTGGTGGCAAAGAATTGGAAATTAAGGGGGTGCCCATCAATTGGGGAATGGCTGAACAAGTTATGGTATCTGCATGTAATGGAATATTATTGTGCTATAAGAAATGAGGAGCAGATGGACTTCATATTTACCTGGAGATACTTATAGGAACTGATGCTGAGTGAGAAGAGTAGAACCAGGAGAAATTTGTACACAATCACAGACACAACATATGTGTGATGACCAACTATTATAGACTGGACTCTTCTCAGCAATGCAATGATATAAGTCAATCCCAAAAAACTCATGATGGAGAGAGATGCCTACATCCAGAGATATAACTAGAAAGAACTGAGTTTGAATCCTGATGGAAGCAAACTACTTGTTCTTTTCCTTTTTCTTGTTTGGTTTTATTTCCTCTTTACCATTTTTCATTCCATCTGGTACAATCTGCCTTTGTAACCTGACTAATGTCTTATGTGAAAGTATTTGCAGATCCTATACTTGATGGTATGCCATCATGGGGGAGCAGAGGGGAGGCAGGGAAAGAAAATTTGAAACTCAAGGAATTGTAGAATTGAATCTTGTAAACTAAAAGTAAACAAACAAATTAATAAAGACCAAAAAAAGAAGAAAAAGTAGTTCTGAGAGGGAAAAAAAAGAAATTTAACATGAGCTCATAGTCAAGGTTGGAATGGAATTCGGAAGTCTCCTATCTTTATGTATAGGTAATGGAGGCAGTGAGGAAGATCTGAGTTCAGTTCAAGCTCAGACCCTTACTAGATGTGTGATGCTAGGCAAGTCACTTAACCTCTGCCTAATTCAATCTCTGGAAGTGAATAATAACACCTGCCATTAGCAGGGTTGTTGAAGGAAGGAAACGAACATTTACTAAGTACTTATACTGTGCCAAGCTCTTGATAAACCTCATTTAATTTTATATTTATTTATTTTATATAATCATTACAACAACCCTGGGAGATTGCCATCATGACCATTTTCATTTTACTTTTGGAGATAAAATGAAATAATGTTTGTAAAGAGCTTAGAAAACCCTAAAAAACTATATATGTGCTAGCTGATGAAGATGACTATGATGAAGATACCGATGATATGATGATTATCAAGTCACAAAAATAGATGAGTCAACAAAGGAGAAAACAGAGAGAGAAGAACCTAAAAAATACTTTGTAAGATGCTTATATTTAGAAGGCTGGACAAGAAATGAGAACAAATTAATGAGAGTGAGACAGAGATAATAGAAAGATAAGAAGGAAACCAAGAAAGGATAATGTCAGATGTGTCAAAAAGGAAAAGAAAATCAAGGATGGAATAGTCAGCAATGTTGAATGCTACGGAAAGGACAACAGGGTAAAAGTCGTCATGGATTCTGGTAATCAAAAGGTCATTGGTGGGGAGGACATGTAGTATGATGGAGGGAGCCTTGGCTTTGGAGACGGATAACCTTGGTTCAAATTCAGGCTCACAACTATTATGACATTAAGCAAGATACTTCCCTCACTTTATCTGTAAAATGAGGAGCCAGACTAGGTGAACTCACGTGTCTCTTCCAACTCTAAATTTGTGATCTGATGACAGCTTGAGCACCAAGAAGACTTGAGGAAAGACTTTGTAGTGTGTTTGTTTTGTTTTCAACATGAGAAACCTGGGAGTATACGTAGGCATAAGGTAGGAGGATAGTAAAACAAGAGATATTGGAGAAGAAAGAGGGGCTATAATTGATGGATCAATGTCCTGGAGTAAAACAGAAAAGAAGGGGATCAAGTGTGCAGGTGGAGGACTTAGCATTGATATGGAGGTGGGGTTCTTCATTCACTGATACTGGAAAGGAAGACAGACTTAAGGAAGTCAGAGAAGTATTAAGGAATTGTAGCGGCAAGCACCCCAACATCCCCAGGGTGGCTGCCAACACAGGTTCTTAGATCTGTTTTTCTAAAGGAAAGCAACTCAAAATGGGTTAATAAGCTTACTTTAATCAAACAAACATATATTACCTAGTTCAGGGGAAAAAGGTCAGCAGCCTGAACTTCAGAGTATACAGACAGATCAAGCAGACAGGCTTCCAAACTGTCCAACCATTATATCAATACCAAATCACAGTTACCAGCGAGGGAAGCATCAACATCTGGGTTTTCAAAGCTGGGGGGCTCTCAACAACGGCGTCCCAGAGTCTCATCTGGTCAAATCACACAACACTTCTCAAAGTGAGCTCGGAAGCAAACCTCCCATCAGGGTTTATATAGCCTCCTCCTGGCTCAGAGATTGTAACCACCCTCTTGACCCACTGCCCAATCACACAGCATCTAGGTGTGGTCATTCCTGAAAACCAATCCTCCTACCACAGGCTCCATGTGACCACATTCAGCCTATTAGGGGGCAGAATATATTTTCAAATTAAAGAAGGTTCTCAGAGTCGCTTAAGCCAATCAAAGGGCCTAGGGGCAGGGAAGATCTTCAAATCTGCATTTCCATTACAGGAATGAAGGAAAGAAGATGATTATATGGCCTCAATCTTTTCAGTAAAGTAGAAGAAAAGGGTTGAATAGCTCAAGGCAGGAAGAGGAAGAATTTTATTCATATTATTGTAACACATAATACCTAAACAGCCTTAGGTACATAGTAAGCACTCCATAAATCCTTGGTTGATTGCACATTTCCATTAATAGCTATTAAGTGAAGCCAATTAGCATATTTAACAAAATAATTAGCCAGTTATAGTAATCAATCAACAAGCCTATATTAACAGTCTACTATGTATCAGGTACTATGCTTAGTCACTAGTGATATAAAGACAAAAGTGAAAAGTCCCTGCCCTCAGGAAGCTTACATTCTCCCAGAAGAGACAAAATATGCAGGTATATACATATTGTATACAAATTTAAGTTAATTTTTATGGTAGCAGTAGGGAAGATCCAGAAAAAAATTTCATGTGAAAACTAGCACTTGAGCTTATTTTTGAAGGAAATTAAAAGCCAGAGGTGGAGAAAAATGAAAAAAAAATATCATAGGATAATAGATTTAGAACTGGAATGGGTTTTCAAGACCATTTAATCCAACTCCTTCATTTTATATATGAGGAAACTGAGACTCCAGACGTTAAGTAGTAACTTGCCTATGGTGACAGAAGGAGTTAGTGGCATCAATGGAATCAAGGATATAAATAAAGCCACTGAACCAGATCAGTAAGAGATCAAGGCACAGAACTCAGAGAGGGAAGTCAAGAAGAAATCAGCCCTTATGACTCTTGTCTTGGCATTAAAAGAATAATATACTATGTCCTACAAATTTGGACCTTCAGAATCTAGGTGGGATAGGTCAGAAGGATAGCAGTGGTGGGGCAGGGGTAATTTCATTCTTTAATTTCTTCCCACAAAGTTTTCAATCGTATTGTCCTCTTTAGCTCAGAATACTAAGGGGATGTGGTTTCTGCTTTCTGTGTTTTTGTTCCTTTCCTGAAACACATTAGATTCTAAGCCCCCAACATGGGAAAAAAATTTTCACCACCAAGTTCTGGGTAGTGTGAGACAGCAGTCTCCTTTGAGCAATGAAGATTTAAGGGAAGCCCTTCTTTCCATGATGGGGCTTTATGTTTCAAATCCCCTCTACCTTTCATGTGTGCTTTTGACAGCTGGTGTCGTGCCAGGCATTGACCAGTGAGAGGCATGATTGTACTAAATTGGAAGCATCAGGTCCAGGGCTGTGTTTTTATTGGGGGGTGCAGAGGGGTGGGAGAGAAATTTGAGGGTGGCAGGGCAGAAATCATCCACAGATGCTGTTCTGTGTCTGTTGGTGGATGTGATTTCAGAATTGTGGTAATTCCTGTTTCGGTGACAGTTAATCAAAATTGGAGAGCACCCTGTTTGAAATTACCTACTGTTTCCTTTCCAAACTCAATGCACACTCTCCACCTATAATTATTAGCATTATTCATTTCCCTCTTTGGGGTGCTGATGAAGAGCCATATAAAACATCACCCCAACTGCCACATGAACAAAGATAGCAGAGGACCACATGAACCTCATCTCTCCTACACACAGAGAAAACCATGTCTATGCAGCCAGTAGAGTCTTGAGAGTAACTCAGAATGACAATTTAGAAAGCCTTCTCTCCCCTTTATTTAGAAATGTCTGCAGGTTTCAAACCCAGTCAAACTAGGAGGTGTGAAGACAAACCTTTCTATTATTACCAGGCAATCCTTTGGAGAGGGACAACTCCAGAGCACAACATATCAGACTGCTGTCTCTCTCTTTCTATGTCCCTAAGACTTGGCTTTTATCCCCTCTTCTCCAAAATATAATCTTTTCAAGTAAAATAAAGGAGAGCCAAAGTCAACCAGGGCAATGGAGGAGGCTAGTGAAAACCTACCTCAGAGTGTTTCAAAGTAAGCATCAGGTGATAACCCCTTCCCTAAAAGCTGAACATCAAAAGCTTTTTTCCCTTCATTTTCTCCAGTGTTGTCTGTGAGGCTCCAATTTCTTTTTCTGAGAAGGAAAAAAGGAAAAGAGAGACTTGAGGGTGTGGGGAGAACAGGGGCATAGGAGATGGGTAAGCATGCTGCCAGAGCTACTGTAGCTAAGAAGAAATTTCTTTACACATCTAGTTTTACAGCAATGTTACCTGCCGTGCCTTTTTTTTCCCCTGAAAGCCCCAAAGAAACAGCCCAGGGACCACTGTGCTGTAGTAATAGACGGAGCTGACTTTGGAAGATGGATTTCAAAAGAACCAGAGGCTGCTATGTGATATAAAAGTATGCCAAAGATTATTTAAGTGGCCAGTAATACAAACATTATGCTACTAACACTGAACAGTTTATCACATAAATATAATTGTCTTCTTTTAGAAGAATAATAAAAGCTGAATCCATATGTTACATATTATTTAAAATTGTTTTCTGCAAGATGTATTAGTCCCACTGAAGATGCAATTCTTCCACCAGAGGAGAACAGCCGCCATTTGATTTTATTACATTGTCATTTGTTTAATTTGTTTGTTCCCAGTAATAGTTTCACAGATTTTTTTTTATGAACTGTTACCTTTACAGAAAGTCAAGTTATAAAAAATAGGCATTATTTGATTTCATTTAAAAATGGGTCAGAAAGGTAGATGACACATTTATTAACTTAGCAGAATCTTTTTAAAAGAATATCTCTGGATCATGAGCAAAATTTTATATAATATAATGGAGATGGGGGGAGGGGGATCAAGCCACTGCAGCACATATTTTGATATTGTTACATGAGATTTTAACGTTCCTTAAACTTTATCTTAGTTTATTCCAATATGTAGACCAAATATGGAGAGCACAGACAAAAGAGGATTTTAAAGAAGGGATGCCAGGCATAGATCAGTAGAATTATGTGTGTTTTCTGATTTAGAGAGTATTTTAATATATTGGTCATAAGATATTAGATGCAGAACTGGAAAGGGCTTTACAAATCACACAGTCCAACGCTGATTTTACAGGTGAGCAAAGTTATGGGTCCAGAGTATTGAAATGATTTGTCCAAGGTCACATAGGTCATAAACAGAAGAGCTGAGATTCCAACCCAGGCCTGTGATTCTCTAGCATATTCAAACTGGTTTCATTTTTCTAAGTGTGAATTAATCACCATGCTATCTATTTTCATCCATAGCTCAAAGTATAGTACTGGGTTGTTGGTTAAATATGGATTAAGGGATATTTGTTTCTCCAGGAGTATCTCAACATTTTATTCCCCATTTCCTGCAGCTAGATTTCAAATGAAGAACTATCCCAAATGAATATGAAATCCTAGATCATGTTTAAAGAGTGGTTACTATCTGGCATTAACCTATCTACTAATAGATTTTTTAAAATCTCAAACATTATTTTTTTTCCTCTGTCAACTGACCTAATTTAAGCAACAGAAACATATGCGTGTGCTCGCACACACACTATAATCCAATTATGAGAAATGGTCAAATTATGAAAACGAAAGACTACAAAAACATTTGTATTTTTTTTCAACCTCCTCTGCTTCTTTCAATTTCCTCTATGATTTAGGTCCCCCTTTTTTTACTCTTGAGAATTTGTTTTTTTTTTTTTTAATTTCAGGAGAAATTGTTGTTACTCAAAGATAATTCTAAACCATTACTTTGTGTCATCAATCTGTATACTCAAGAAAGAAAAAATATATTTTAAAATTTTAATATTTTAAAAGCAAAGGCAAGACATAATTAGAAAGATTAGCCCACTTGAAGTAAATTTGTGAAAGTTACATATATTTATATATATAAACCCTATATAAATAAATAATTATCCAATTTGGTGAAATCCATGCCATTGTGCCTCTCTATTACTATAAACAATTGATAGCTAGCCATATTTAACTTCTTTTTTCATAAGGTAGTGAGCTACTAGTCACTGGAAGTATTCAAGCAGAATCTTAGTGGTCTTTTGTCTGGCATGGTGTAGATAAGACTACTCTGTTAGATGCGGGAAAATATTAGTTGCCTTCAAATGTCTATACCAACTCTGAGATATTAATGATACTAAACAGAACATTTTAAATTATCTGTTTTGTTCATTTTATTTGGTTAAAAAACTCATTCCCAAGGAAAAGGACAGGGGGGAGGGGAACATTATGAATTGTCCACATTCCTAATGATAATGGTACATTGAATAATCCCCTCACTTCACCTATCTAAAGGCATGTAGTATATATTTACCCTACCAGATTTGTCAGCCTTTGTTTTTAGATAATCTACACATATCTTTGTTACTTAGGAAATTAATCTATAAGACTTTCAAAGTAATAGAATATAACTCCTTTTATTGTCCTAAGACCAATGAAGTCTTGAGGTCTAAAGGCTCTGTTACTTATTATTATTCCTTATCCATAGTTGTCCTGTATATTCACATATCTCTAGGACAATAATTCTCATGATATTCTCCTCTCCAAACTTCTGCCTTTACTAATGTGTGTGTGTGTGTGTGTGTGAGTGTGTGCGTGCACACACATACACACATATGTATGTATATGTAGAGAAAGAGTAAGGATGCTTTGTCCAGGTACAAATCCTATCTATATGCCTAAAGCTCATATCATGTTCCACTTTTTTAATCAATCAATCATCAACAAGTATTTTAAGGACCTACTATGTGCCAGGCATTGTGTTAAATATTGGGGATACAAATATGAAAGAGAGAAAGTCTCTGCCCAAAATAGGTTTACATTTGAAAAGGGAATACAATATATAAAAGTGAATAGAAGTTAGGCAAATAAGTTTTAGTCTAAGTAGTCACAGGGATTATAAATAGAACCATAAGGCAGTAGACAAGTCATTCCCTTTCCAGTAGCAACTATGGTATTGATTTGATTATTGTTCATAAAGCAAGAGGTAGAAATCTGGCAGGGGGCAGGGTATGCATTCTGCAATAATACAGATAGCAAGAAATGCCTATGCTGAATTGGCCCTGTGTAGTGCCAAGGTGGATAACTAAATGGGTCATAAAACATGGTATAGGAAAAAATATAGTAGGATAATATGAATTTTTTAAAACTCATTCACATATCAGGACAACTCAGATCCTAGAGAAAAGTCTAAAAACCAAGCAAATTAATTCCTCTAGGTAAGTGGAATGTTCTTTTTAAGTTCAGTCCAGAGAGTTGCTATTTCTGGTGCTCAGAGGGGAGGTAGTAATAAAGTAGTTGGTAAAATGTCCTGTGTCTTCCTGGAATGTAAGATGGGATGGAAGTACCCTCTATTAAAGCCATCCAAATAAACCAGCTCATAATGATCACTACCTCTTAGCAATTTTCTAAGGAATTTATCCATCAAAGCTATTAAAGTCAACAAATAGTAATAATACTAGCAAATCATATATATAACACTTTAAGATTTTTAAAGTATTCACAACAAATGTATTAAGTATGTACTACCTATAGGGCTGTATACTTTGGACGGATAAGTAAGATCCCGACCCTTATGTCTGACATTATTACATTATAGCTCTCACATTATTACACAGACCCAAATTTAAAATACCAGGAGAATTTAGGGGTTTTCTCACCCATCTGTCTCATAGCCCCTACCCATGAGATCTGGTAAACTCATTAAATGACATTCGATGTGCTGTCACCAACTTCCCAATTCACATTCCTAAGCCCAATTCACAAAATTCACAAAAGGCATGTGTCTGTGTGTATGTGTATACTTATGTTTGTGTAAGGGGAGAAAGGGAGGGAGAGAGAGATTGGAGGGAAGGAGAGAGAGAGAGGGAGAGAGAGAGAGAGAGAGAGAGAGAGAGAGAGAGAGAGAGAGAGAGAGAGAAAGAGAGAGAGAGAGAGAGAGAGAGAGAGAGAGAGAGAGAGAGAGAGAGAGAGGAGAAGAGAGGAGAAAGAGAGAGGAAAATAAATAAAATTGACAACCGTGATGATAACATACTTACCAATCACCAGCCTTTCTCTATGGGTAAATATAGTTTCAATCCCTTATAGTTTACACACTAGATGGGTCTCCTAGGGTATGTTACCTCTCAGCAAAACCAGAGGTCTCTCCTCCTGTAATTCTAAGCAACTCCAAAAATGTGGCAGCCATAATTTCTATAACTGATGTGTATATTATAGTTTCCCAGTCTCCATAAGTCTTTAGCTAAGAAAATTCTTTTCTTGTTTGGTCCCCTGATTGTTGATATAGAAGGGCATTATCCAAAGATTCCCTGTCTTGGCAAGATATACAGTTTTTCTTGCATTCAGCACAGAGAACTAGACAAAGGGCATCTATTCTGATCTCACAGCAATTGGTAATGGAATCAAGAACATTCTACCCTTTTCATCTCTAAGTAGGTCTTAGTCTTTGACATCAGTTTGAGATATGTTGACCAAAAGCTTAAGTAGGCAAGTCAGTCACCAAGTATTTATTAACTACTAACTACATTCAAGACATAGGAATACAAAAAGATCCAAGGAACACATTCTATTGTCCTCTTTTCTTCAGGAATCTGAGCAGTGTGTCTCTTATCTGAGTGGACACACCCCATCAATTTGATGACTTGACATATACATAAATTTCTTTCCAATTGTGTCTTAGCTCCTCAGTACTCTTCTTGGGATTAAAATGAGAAAATATTTGTAAAGCATTTGGTGAAAATTAAAGTTCTATATAAATGCTAGCTGTAATTGTTGATGTTATTCCTGGGGTGTGTGGCTAATTAAAATTACCAAGGGGTAAGGGGAGAGGAGAGTAGAGATGGTGGAGAAAAGGCAGCAACTCATCTGAACTCTCCCCAAAACCTCTCTGAACACCTTTAAATAATGCCATAAAACAGTTCCTGGGGCAAGAGAACCCACAAAAGGACAGGGTGGAATAATTTTCCAGCCAAAGACAACTTAGAAGGTCAGCAGGAAAGGTCTGTTGCACCAGAATGGGAGTGGAGTACAGTTCAACCCAGGATGCACCAGCACAAACCCAGTCCCAGCAAACTAGGAGCAGGCTTTGGGAGCTACTGAATCAGCCAGCATTTGCAGCAGCTGCTCCTGGAGCTCTCTGCCCATAGACAGTAAGGGGGTCAAGCAACTGGTCAAAAGAAGATTACAGGGGTCTCTTTGCTGACACTGGAGGGGGGGGGGAGAGGGGAAGAACTCTGTTGCTTTGCCCATATTCAAATCCAAGTTGTTGTCCTAAGTGGTAGTGTCAGGTCAAGGAGGAACACACCAGAGCTTGCAGCCACAGTGGAGCAGGGACCTTCATCATCAGTAACCAAGGCAAAAAAGGGGACCTTCATCACAGTTCCAAGGCAGAAAATAGTGCTTTTAATCACTCATAGACCAGAACACAGGCTAGCAGAGTAGTAAACTCAACTCTCCTTAGATCATACCACCTTGGAAGAACTGAAAACTCACAGGTCCCTAGACATATCTCTAAAAACTGCTGCAGAAAACCATGAAGCTTGGAACAGTGCACCCTCCACCCTGGAAGCAAGAGCTCTACTTTAACAAAGAGTTAAAAATCAAGAAATAGGCTAGGAAAATGAGCAAACAGAAAAAAATTCTGGCCAAAAAATGTTACTATGGAAACAAAGAAGATCAAAATACATACTCAAAAGAAAAAAAAAAAAGTCAAAGCTCCTACATCAAAAGCCTCCAAGAAAAATATGAATTGGTCACTAGCCATAGAAATGCTCAAAAAGGATTTTGAAAATCAAGTAAGTGAGGTAGAAGAAAAATTGGGAAGAGAAATGAGAGTGATGCAAGAAAATCATGAAAAATGAATCAAAAGTTTAGTAAAGGAGACAAAAAAAAAGATTGAAGAAAATAATTTTAAAAAACAGACTAGGCCAAATGGTATAAGAAGTACAAAAAGCTAATGAGGAAAAGAATGCCTTAAAAAGCAGAACTAGTCAAATGGAAAAAAAGAGGCACAAAAATTCACTGAAGAGAAAAGCTTCTTAAAAAGTAAATTCCATTGACCAAATGGAAAAGGCACAAAACTTAAAGAAAATAATGCCCTAAAAATTTGAATCAGGCAAATGGAAGTTAATGACTTTATGAGAAATTCAAAAACAATAAAACAAAACCAAAACATTGAAAAAATTGAAAACAATGTGAAATATCTCATTGGAAAAATGACTGACCTAGAAAATAGAACCAGAGGTGATAATTTGAAAATTATTGGACTACCTGAAAGCCATGATCAAAAAAAGAGCCTAGACATCATCTTTCAAGAAATTATCAAGGAAAACTGCCCTATTTTCTAGAACCAGAATATAAAAGTAGAAATTTTTAAAACCCACTGAACATTTTCTGAAAGAGATCCCAAAATGAAAACTCCCAAGAATATTATAGTCAAATTCCAAAACTTCCAGGTCAAGGAGAAAATATTACAAGCAGCCAGAAAGTAATAATTCAAGCATCATGGAGCCATAGGCAACATAACACAAGATTTAACAGCTTCTACATTGAGGATCATAGGGCTTGAAATGTGATATTCAGGAGGGCAAAGGAGCTAGGACAGCCAAGAATCACCTATGCAGCAAAATTTAGTATAATCCTTCAGGGGGAAAATGGACATTCAATGAAATATCAAACTTTCAAGAATTTCTGAAGGACTAGAGCTGAATAGAAAATTTGACTTTCAAATACATGATTCAAGATAAGCATAAAAAGTTAAATAGGAAAGGGAAATTATAAGGAACTTAAAGTTAAACTGTTTACTTTCCTACTTGGGAAGATGATATTTGTAGTTTATAATAACTTTCTCATTATTGGGGCAGTTAGAAGAAGTATATATAGACAGAGGGCACAGATATGAGTGGAATATGGAGGGATGATATCTTAAAAAATAAAATTAAGGGACAAGAGAGGCATGTACTAGGAGAAAGGGGTAGAATGGGTAAATTATCTCACATAAAAGAGATGAGAAAAAGTTTTTACAGTTGAGGGGAAGAAAGGGGAAGGGAGAAGAAGTGAGTTACTCTCATCAGAATTGGCTCAGAGGGGATAACATATACATTCAATTGGATGTAGAAATCTGTCTTACACAGCAATAAAGTCAAGGGAAAGGGGATAAGAGAAAGGAGGAGGGGTAATAGAAGGGAGGTCAGATTGGGAGAGGGGTTGTCAGAAGCAAAACACAGAGGAGGGACAGGATGAAATGAGAAAAAAGGATAGAATAAACAAGGTCTAGGAATAAAATGGAGGGAAATACAGTTAGCAATAATTGTGAAAAAAGTTGAAGCAAGTTTCTCTGATAAAGGCTTCATTTCTCA
This sequence comes from Gymnobelideus leadbeateri, assembly GCA_011680675.1. Classification (NCBI taxonomy): domain Eukaryota; kingdom Metazoa; phylum Chordata; class Mammalia; order Diprotodontia; family Petauridae; genus Gymnobelideus; species Gymnobelideus leadbeateri. Next base: position 144,399 of record WOXC01011136.1, on the reverse strand, counting down.
AACATATATAGAACTGAGTCAAATTTATAAGCATAAGAGCCATTCCCCAATTTATAAATGATCAAAATATATGAAGTTTTCAGATAAAGTAACCAAAGCTATCTATAGCCAAATGAAAAATGCTCTAACTCACTACTGATTGGATAAATGCAAATTAAAACAGTTTTGAGGTAGTACCTCATACCTATTAGATTGGCCATTAGAACAGAAAAAGGAAATGACAAATGGTGGAGGGAATATGGGGGAAAATGAGACATCCATGCAGTATTGGTGGAGTTAGTTGTGAACTGATTCAACTATTTTATAGAACAATTTGAAACTATACCCAAAGGGCTATAAAATCATTGTCCTCTGTCCTAGTAATACCACTATTAGTCTGTATCCTAAAAGAGTTGAGGAAAAAAAAAAGGAAAATGACCTATTTGTACAAAATAATTATAGCAGTTCTTTTCTGGTGGCAAAGAATTGTAGACTGAGGGGATGCCCATCAGTTGGGAAAGGGCTGAACAAATTGTGGTCTGTGATTGTGATGGAATACTACTGTGCTATAAACCTGGAAAGACTTGCATGAGCTGATGAAAAGTGAAATGTATGGTTTACAAAGTAACAGCACTATTATAAGATGACCAGCTGAAAAACAAATAAGATGATCAGCTGTGAATGACAGCTATACTTAGCAATACAATGAACCAAGACAACTCTAAAAGACTTGTGATGAAATATGCTATCATCCATTCCCAGAAAAAGAACTCATTGTGTCTGAATAGATTGAAGGATACTTTTTAACTTTATTTTTCTTGAGGGTTTTTTTTTAGTCTATATTTTCTTTCATAACATGACTAATATGGAAATGTTTTGCATTACTATATTTGTATAACATATCAAATTGTTTGTCTTCTGAATGGGTGGGGGTTGGAAGAAAGAAAGAGAGAATTTGGAACTCAAAGTTTAAAAAAAATGTTAAAATTGTTTTTGCATGTAACTGGGGGAAAATAAAATACTAAATAAATTTTTAAAAATATTACCAAAGCTGAAGCCATAACATCTAGGGTAAAAGGAATTGGGCTGATCATTTTCTCAGTACTTCAAAGCAATGAGAAAAGGGACAAAAAAGACAAAAGAAGGGAAAGAAGGAAGGAAGAAAGGTCAGTCTTGCCATAATCTCTTTCCTCATTGAGCTTATGATCTAACAAAGTGTTACAAGCAGAGTAAAATCTGTTAAGAGAATCTTTTCTGAGTATGAATCAGGTATAAAGGATGTTGTTGATTTAGCCAATCAATCAAATTACCTCATTACCACTTAAAATAAGTGATAAGATACCCTATTACCTTGACAAGGTAAAAGCAAGTCTCAGTCATAAGTTTTAGTTAAGAAGTATAAAAATTATTGAATGTACTACTGGATAGGCTGAAGAAACTTTGATATGACAGAGGTTGTCATCAAAATATCAAGCTAGATGAGAACCAGTAAGATTGGAACCAGTGCTATCTTATAGTAGAACTCTTAAGATAGAGATTGGGGGTGGGAGTGGGGATGGAGGGTGAGATGGAAAGACCTTTGCTTTGGCCTCAGCCTCAGTCTCCACCCTCATCCTACATTGGCTAGAGGAGGGTTTTGTAAATGTTAGACATCAAGAAGACTTCTCTTTTTTCCATCAATGTCATAGTGGCATCCCCAGATCAACCAATGATATTATCTGCATTGGGAACCAAGTCAAACTAAACACAGACTCATAGGAAACTACACCATGCCTAAGTGAACTTCCTGAGTCACCTACAAAGGAAAGAAAAGGATTTCCAGGAATCATGAACCTTTTATCTTTAACCATAGTTTCAGTCTAAGCTTAAATCCACTTTCCACTGGACTCTATATATACTTTTGACAAAGTGTATAAAATTCTCTTTATTTTCTTTTTTGAAGGGGGAGAAGGGATGTTTTATATGAAAGGTTATTACTGTCTATTTTAGGAAATAATGTTCAGGTCCTGAATGTCAGCATAGAATCTGAAATTTTGGTGGTAAGCAATAGGAAGCAATTGATAGGTTTTAAATAGAGGACTTACATAATTCAGATCTGTACATAAGGAAGATAAATCTGATAGTGATGTGAAGAACAGCTTAGATAAACTAAAGGCCAGAGTAAGAAAAACCAGTTAGAAAACTGCTGCAGTAGGCTAGACAAGTGTTAATAGGACCTGTACTTGGCTAATAGTATGGAGATCAAAAGAAATTAAATGGAGACATTGGGAGATTTGGCCATATTAAATTTGATGGAGATATTCTGTAGATAGTTAGAATTGTAGGTCTAGAGCTCAGAAGAAAGATTAGGGCTGGAAATGTAAATTTGGCAATCATCTGCTTAGAGGTGATATTTTAAATCTTAAGAATAAATGGGATTGCCTTAGGACAGAGTTTCTTCTATCCGTAAGTATCAGGTGGGAGTCTAATTGAATAAATCAATCAAGTGACCCACTCTATCTAAAGAAAGTGACAAAATGCTGCTATGGTCTCTATACGTTCCCAAGGTCATACTCTACTCAAGGCCAGAGTGAAGGAGGCCAAAGCTGAAGATAAGAAGGTTTACTTCTCTCCTTAAGCAATTCCTCTCAGAAGCAGTTTTGCCACCAGATGTTTACTCCACCAACAAGTCTCAATCAGGTCCATCTGACTCAGTATTTCATAGATTATCCCCAGCAAGTGACCAAACTTTTTCAAACAATCCAAATACCCTTCCTGTACACCGTCACTTCCAGTTCATGCAATGGTTCATCAGATACATCTAAATTGATCAAGAGCTTTTTACATTTAGTTGGAATGTCTTTCATTTGATTCAATAGACCCGGGTTCCCACTTGATTAAGGTACCAAAGCATTTTATCAATTACTTTAAATTGGGTAGGTAATTTGATTTATTTATTCAATTATACCTCCACTCTTGCACTAGCTATTCCCTCTTTTATTAAGCAAAATTTTCTTTCACAGAATGAACACAACAAATGCTTGTGGATTGACTAAATAACTAAATTGCTATTCTTAACTGTTCCCTTTCCAACTTCTTCCTGCCAGGAATGATTCTTTCTACTAAATACTGTCCCTCTTTTCCTCCAAATTTCTACTTACTCTCCCAGTCTAGCTCCAGCCATTCCCAACATCTGATTAAGCTAGTAAATAGGCCTCTGGCTCTACTTCATGTAGGAGAGGTGACTGTAAAGTAATGTGATTTTTAAAATAAATATAGCATAATGTTCCAATTAGGTTATATCTTGCAGCATGTTGTAGTGGAAAGATAAATATTCTTAGAGTTAGAAGGTCAGTTTTCAGGCCTTAGTTCTGACAGTTATTAGCTATGTGACCATAGAAAAGGTATTTGACATTTCTGAGCCCCAGTTTCTCATCCATAAAAATGGATAATTCTTGTGCTTCTTTCATAATATGATTGTGATATGGAAAGTAGTTCATAAACCTTAAAGAATTATACCAATATTAACTATTGTTATTCAGTCACCAGTGACACTCTGAGCTTTGTTCTATTCACCAAAAGATCTAACCACTCAGAAGTTCCACATGTACTGTAGCAAATACGTGTTCCTCTTAACACAATGAGTTCTGGAGAAGTATCAAGGTCTCTATAGTTCTCTGACAGATGTGATCTCTCTGTCCTCCAATATCACTTATCTCTGGGTTTCCAAGCACATCCCATTAGTCCAAGGAGAGTGGTCATTGTGGATCCATCCAGTCATAATAGCCCTGAGCCCCACCCTTGGGAACTACCTCCACAACATAGCACTGAAACATAGACGTGTCCAGCAGAACAGAGTCATCTGAAACAAATGGGGCACAATTTTATTCATAGTCTTAGAATAAAGGAATAGAGTTGGAAAGACACTTAATGAATGGTTGGGTACCCACAGCTTCTCTTTGACCCAGACTACCCATATCCAAACCCAGAAATTTTAGGAAATTGTTCAAATGTTTAAACCCCACCAGCCAATTTTCTACATTCTAGAAGCAAACAAATCAGTGCATTCATTTTTTTTCTTTTGTTAATGCTTCCAAAAACTAATTCATTTGTGGCCTACAAGAAGGTTGTAATCAAGTTAACAGAGAAGTCAGGAGAAGATTGGTGTATAATTTTTTGAGTCAGTTCTGTCACAGGGAGAAACTTAAAATTCTCAGTCCAACTGCTTCTTAGCAAGCTTTTCATTGGTTGGGTTTTATAGGATTCTAGTTGTTCTTCCTGGCTTATTCATTAATAATGGAGCAGTGGGATGTAGTCAAGGGCAAGAGAGATGTGAAATGAGATTTCTCTGGTTGCTTTTCCTGGGTCATGACACCATGACCTTAAACTGTCCTGTCTCTCCTCTTCTCTAAAAGTTCGGCACTGGGCTAGAGCTCCTTCTGCTAGAATTTCTGCTGGAACCATTTTAGATATTTTTACCTCATCAGTTTTATGGAAAAGTATCATCAGTCATCAGGTAGGGTCATAGTTTGTTGGTTGCTGTCCTTCACTCTCAAAGAGGACTAAAATGACATCACTATTTAAAGTATGTACATATATATGTATGTATATGTATATACACACTATATCAAATATATATGTATGTGTATGGGCATATGTATATTTGTGTGCATATATGTGTGTGTATATATAAATATACATATATATATATATATATATGGAGAGAGAGAGAGAGAGATGCACACACATAATTTAGCAGCATTTAATCAGTTTTCCTTTTCTGAACTGCAAGCTTCTTGAAGGTAAGGGCTCCTTCTTGTAATTTTTAATAACTCTCTGCAGCAACTCGTGTAATATCTTGTCTAAAGTAAATGCCTCATCAAAAAGACAACATTAGCAGATTATACTTAAAGGGCTTTATTGTAACAAAAGGCTTTGGCAGACATTATCGTTTTAGTAAGTCTCACTACAACTCTATGAATTCAATAGTACAAATATGATTGTCCCCATTATAGAGATGAAAACATGGAGTCCCAGAGAGGTAAAATCACTTGCCTAAGGTCTCCTAGCTAATAATCCAAAATTAAACTTGAGTTCAAGTCTTCTGATTCTAAGCCTAGTTATCATTTTTTTCCCCTTAACTACTTCCTGAGGCAGCAGGGAATGGGGGAAGAAACACTGACTGGAGCCAATCCCAACTCTGATGCTTACTGTATGACAGTCAAGTTCCTTAACCTCTCTGACCCTCAGTTTCTTTTTCTTTAAAATGAGGTGGTTGGTCTGAACCTCCTTTGAGACCCCTTTCCAAATCTATATCTGGGATTCTATGCAAATCTTTGCCTTACTGACTGTTGCATATCTCTGTGCATTTATACATATGCCATCTTATAAGTTTGTGCTATTATATCATTGTTGTTGGCTATAAACAGCTTTTAGAAAATGTTGACTTTTTCATGCTTTATCTAACACCTAGTAGATCATGTTTTTACATATGCTCTACTCATGCATGAGTTCATGTAAATGAAGAATCCAGTCCAGGATGAATGGGCATTGTGCACTGGACAGAGCCTGAAAATACTTCATTTGGCACACCACATCTTGCTCACTAGATCTTTACATATACTCTTAAAACTCCTCATACTAACAATCTTCTACACTTTACCTCATTCTCTTTCTATAAGATACATTTCTCCAGTCTCTTTGACCTTCCATTTCACAAGGGCATCTCATATATTAGTATATGAGATGCCCTTTTCATGCCCAACTCTCAATGTGTGACCATCAATATATGTCACTTTTATGAACAAAGCAATGATCTATTCAGCTTGTGGCACCATGATCAAATGTCTAAAAATGGAAGTTTGACAAGGATTAGTGCCTCAGGAATCTTTTTTTTTCTTTTCAGTCTTACTCGCCCAGTTTAAAAGTACCCATTCCTCTAGTTCTCAATTCACTTCAGTATATTGCAGTGGGTGTGTGTTTGGTCATTTGTATTGAAATTCAAGTCTCATAGCTCATTTTCTCTAATGTACAACTTTAATTGTGACAATCTTTAAATTTAGGCAGCTGGACTTGGATTTTTTAAACTTCTATAACAGGCTGTCAGAAAACTAGTTATTAAGGATCCCTTTCTTAAAAACTAGACCCTGATAAATCTAAGAAACAAAGAAATTGCAAAACTTCAGTGAAATAAGACTTCCTACAAGTAACTATTTAGCTTTTGCTTAACTTCAAAGCTTTTTAAGTAGTAACATTATCACTTGTGTACATCTTTAGTCAAATTATGCCTTTTTGCCCATTCTGTATCTGGTTTTATTTAACTGGAGAAAGGGAATAGAATACTTTTTTAAAGGGATTTTAGCTATTCTTAGTTGACTATTTGGCTTTAGTTGTGTCATTCTGTAAGGAATCTTGACAAGTTAAATTTATCCACATAGAGACCTGTTGTTAGAGACCTGTGAGACTACTATAATTTCCTTCCCATTAGTTTCAATGAATTCCATGCACAAGAAAGGGAAAATGGGTAGTAGAGGCTGAGTTCCTATGTTTTCCATTGTGCAGGTATATTGAGCAGCAAGATATAGTCCAGGTTTCATTACATTACTCCTCTGCTGCACATTAGCCTTAATCCTCCTTTGAGCAAATACAGGCAAGAGCAACTATGCCAAAAATTAGAGTCTTAACCCTTTGAGTACAATAGACCTATGACTGTGAGCTTTTCATTTCACACATACACACAAACACAGATCTGTGAAACAGTTAATATATGTGCATATAATTTTATGTATGTATGGGTGTCATTTCTGTAATGGCCAATGTAGACCAGAAGAATTGAGCTGTAGCCAGCATGTACTTAAGCATCATTTTAACCATCTGGAGTCTTTTGGAGTAGGAACCATTTCAGTGGGGACTGCCTTTTGGTCACAAAGGTGATTTTGGTTTCCCTCCCTATTTATATTTCAATTATACCTAGACTCCATTGTTCAAAGTTTCAGAAAATGGCAGAGTTATGTTAATGTGTTGCTTTATCTTTAGGATTCCAAGAATAATGTATCTTTGAAAAAATGAATAAGGGGTGTGTGTGTGTGTGTGTGTGTGTGTGTGTGTGTGTGTGAACAATGCACCCTGTGAGGGTTCCGATGTCTGCCAATGGTTTAGGGAGATATCACATAGATTTTCCATTTTCTCTTAAAGCACAGGCCATATGCTATCTTCTATATCAAATCCTTTTCTCATCTTCCAAGTTATTAGCCCTCTCTCTTCTTCTCTTGGAATTATTTTGTATTATGTTATAAAAATACTATATTCACTCATTTATATCATTTTGCAGCCCCTGTATAATGTAAGCTCCTTGAGGGCAGAAATCATTGTGTTTTTGTCTTTGTATCCCCAGTGTCTAGCACTGCTTTATACATAGTTGGTGCTTAATAATAGTGAATTAAATTTGTTGAACTGAATCAAGGCTAAAGATACAGTTTTCAGTAGAAGATTTTCTAAGATACTTGTACCTACTGGCTGCTTTGTGGAAGAGCTTAAATCTGTATCAGTATGACTCCCTAACTCAAGCACTGTGTTGACTAATGCAGAGGTTTGGATCCTTTGACCACTTACTGATCAATGGGACAGATAGCCAAAAAAATTAGTATGTTCTTGTCTTAAGCAAACTGGTTGTTAAATCGGTGGTTGCTGAATTCAATTGATTCCCTTGAATAAATATTTCTACAAACTTTCCTTAATTGCCTACTATGTGCCAGGCATTGTACCAAGCACTTGGGACAGAAAAACAAGAATCAAAATAGTCTCTGACCACAAAGACTTTATAGCTGACTGGAAGATGCCCAAGGAAATGTGTAGCAGTAAGTAAATGCAAAGCAATTTCAAGCAGGAATTAACAGCTATAGGGGTCAGGAAAGCACTGATCTCTATTTTGAAAGAAGCTGGAGAGTCTATGAAATAGAATTGAGGGAGGAGTGCCTTCTAGGCAAAGGAGACCCCCAGAGGCAGTTATAGAGGTAGAAAATGGAATGTCATGTAAGGCAAATAATTAGCAAGCAATTTAGACTAGGATAACAAGTACAGGAAGGGCTCTAATATGAAATAAGAAGGGGAAAGTAGCTGGAGCCAGATTATAGAGAACATTAAATGTCAGTAAATCAATAAAAATGTATTAAGTGCCTACTATGTGCCAGGCACTGTACTAAGCATTGGGGATACAAAGAAAGGCAAGAGACAGTCCCTACCCTGAAGGAGCTCATGGGGGAGACAACATGCAAACAACTAAGTACAAAAAAAGATAAATATAGGATAGATTGGATGTATTCAATATAGGAAAGGCACAGGATCTCCTAGGAGTAGAAGGTGACTTTTACCTGGGACTTCAAGAAAAACAGGAGGTGAAGATGAGGGATAGTATTTTCTGTCAAATAAAGAAGTATTGGCCAAACAGAAATAGGGAGCCATTGAGTATTCTTTTGAGCCAAGGATTAATTATTCAGAGAGTCAACCAATTCTTCATCATTAACAAATCAGTCAGATTGATCATCTTTTCTAGACACAGCCTAGAACTAGATATTTTAGGTTCCTTTTTTATATGGCTAAGGAAAGAAACAGTTTCTGCTAAGTAATACACTTCAGAGGAAGCAGCAGGTCTGTGTTATGTTTCATGACAAAGGAAGCAGCAAGTATATTTTTCAAAGAGTACGCTTGGAGTAGATTTATATTCATGTGCAAGAATGTAAACTTCACTCTATTTGATGTTAAAACAAAAGATTTTAAATTATTATTATTTAATTTACTTTATTGTTATGTTTGCATAATTCAGTACCAGTGATTATTTCATGATCATAAGGTCAGTTAATTTTCACCACATGTGCTAGTCCTTCCATAATTCCCTGTTAATTAGGTTTCCTAGCTGACTGAGTCATGCTGAACTTACTTCCATGATTTCATCTGTGTGGATACTCCCTCTATCCAAGAAAATTCCATGTTCTCTAGATCTTAAATGGACTTCATAAGCATCCGGGGGAGGAGGTGGAAGTGATGGGAAATCATTGCTTAATGATTGACTTTCTCAGGATGTCTCTTCAAAATTAGCTAGACTACTTCTCAAATAATAGCCCACATTGAGCCAATATTCTGTTTAGAAACTGTGAACCCAAGAATCTTTGAACATTTTAAAAAATCATATTTCAATGAAATTGAGTTCCTTTGCATTCTTATGTATTCTATTTTATGCATTCAAAAACATTTTTCAGAGAAGGCGCCCATAAGTTTCATCAGCCCATGGGGTCCCTGACAAAAAAAAATTTAAAGGTAAAGAATCCTGTAGTTTGTCTCTTTTTGTATCCACAGTGCTTAGCACAGTGCCTGGCATAGATTAGGCACTTAGTACATACTGATTGATTGATTGATGGATGGATGGTCTGTATTCTAAACCTTTTCAGCATTGTAGGACCTTTCAAAACTTATCATCTATTGATGTAACCTTCAAGATATTAATTTCACATCAGCATGGAGCATCAGAATAGAATTTGCAAAGAGAGACTTTGTCATGGGCAATACTCAAATGGCTCATTGAACAATGAGAGATAACATCTCTATCTACACAGTCCTTCATTAGACTTTTATGGAGATTCCATTGGATTGGGGGAGGAGGATCCTCTGGACTTTGAGTGGATGTGATCAACAAGTATTTAATGAGCATTTATAGTATTTAGAGCTCTTACTACACTAGTAGAGAAAGCAGAAAGAAATGCCCTTGAAAAATTTAAAATCAAGTTGGGAAAATGGATATATATATATATATATATAGTATGTATATATATATATTATATATACATATATATATTTACATGCAAGGATGGGATCACAATAGTAAAGCAATGAGAGGCAGGATGATTTGATGGAATGAACACTGAATCTATATTCTAAGTCCTAAAGTTGTTACAACCTGGCTTTATGATTGTGGACAAGTTGCATCTCCTCTGTGACCCTAAGTTTCTTTACCTGCAAGAGGGTGGGCTAAGTAAATGCCATGGTCCCTTCTACCTATGACCTTCTGTGATACAATATCTCAATATACACACAAAAGAATGCTGCCCAAATAGAATGTATATGTTCTATGCAAATAAATGATAAAAATAATGAAAAGATCACAGATTTTGAATTTGATAGGCATGTTTAAATCTAGTTCAAATATATAGAATTATCACCTTTGGTTGCACAAAAGTGCTAGAAACATAATTTTTGGCCACCTGGTGAAAGGGAAACTTTTAGAAGGCAAATGAATGTTTTTCTATAGAACAGCCTAATTTTACTTGCTGCTAGACATATTCTTTATCATTAAATAAAAGATGCATGCCTGTGCTATCCAATCTTTAAAAGAAATCTAATAACATTTCATTTAAAATACTTTGTTTTAAAAGAAGAGCAAAATATGTGGTTACTAGGCTAATTTAAATATATATGCATATTTAGCATGGGTACATGTATGCATACAGTGTATGTACATGAATATGTGTATATACATATACATATATTAGTCTCATCATTAAAAGAAAAAAATAACAGAGGCTTTAAGGTTTCCATTATCCATTATCCATTATGTCAGGTAGCAAATATCTTCTCAATGTAACTCCAGACATTAAATCTGTCGAGAGGAATGCTGTAAAATAAATGTCTGGGATACCTTCATAAACAAAAATCTTATTTCCATAATTCATACAGCTGGCTGGCATTTATTGGCACGTCAGGTGCAATGGGGACATTTCAGGAACATTAACATGTACAGCGTCATTTGTCAACAAAGCAACAATGTAAGCAAATCGTTCAGAACTCATACAGATTTACAGCTTTCTCTGCCAGCTGCTAATTACGGTGTGCTCTGCCTATTTGGTATGGTCTTTTTTATTGGAAAATGACAAAGGGGTTATAGTATCTCAGTTTGGAATATAGATGTGGCTTTTAGTAATAATATGAGTGGTAATATGACCATGTAACTAGGAGTTGTGATCCAGTTTCACTGGTCTTATAATTGATCTGCTTTGATTGATGAAGGACAAAGAAAAATTCACAGCATATTTAGTTACTGATGTAAGTAACCTCTGCAAACAAAGGAATAATAATAATAAAAAAAGAAAATCAAAGACCTTAGGAAAGCTGTCTTTATTTTTCCCCCTATGGAACATGACAGATAATACTTACCTCTCAAAGCAAATCTGATGTGTTGATTGCTGATGGAGCAAATGTTTCAAGAGGTTGCAGGTTTCAGAATTCTTAGTTGTATTTTGAACAATCAGTAAGCCTTCCTCCATGAATATGTTTAAATATTATTAAGGTTATGACATGAAGTGACAAATGTCAACAATGTCAACCTTAACCTCGATAATAGTTCCCCCTGCTTAAGTTGTTCATTTTGAAGAAAGGACACAACCGTGCCAGCAAATGATGGCGTGTCAACTTTGTCTTGAAATTTCCTGGATTGTGTCAGGTTGTATTATTATCAAAGAGCAAAATGTGGAATATCCCTGCCTTGCTATGCATGTTGTCAGTTCATACATTTACCTTCTAGTCTACCAACATTTAAAGAGTTTAATTGGATAAATACTTACCCAGACTATCTTAAAGTTTGCCCAAGTCTTATTAAATGTCGTTAAATCTGAGAGTGGGCATTTTAGATATTCACTAAATCAATTCCTGACAAGCCAGCTTGATTTGACCAGATATCAAGGTGTTTGGGGTGGGGTGGGGGTGGGGGGGGCAGGGGGGGACATCTTGGTACCTCCACTGCAGTTCTCCAAATCAGAAATATGTAAGCAGAGATTGCCATGAAATATCTGAGCAAAGAAAGGGAAATAGCATTCATAGAGCCCGAAGCCCCCACCTCTTGTGAGTTTGTCTTTTTCTCTAATCAGCCCATTGACCAGGTCTGATAGGGTGATTATCTTTCTGTTTTATTCACTGCCAGTCTCTTTCTGTCATCTGAGGTATTCACATTCCTCCTTCTTTCTTGTGCAGCCATTTATTTAAGAACATATGCCTCTGCATTTTTTGTTGTTGTGTTTTATTGAAGTTTTTGCTTTGTTTTGTTTTTGCATCATAGTCATTCCTGGATATAGGATTGTCCCAGTGACTACACTGCCTCAATCTGAACTTTAGAATTTTTCCCTTTATTGTAACTAAGAAAAGTAGTTGAGAAACAATAGAAAATAGGATCATATCTAACAGTGTATGTAACATTCTGCTCCCAAAATATCCTAACTCTGCCAGAAGGGAGAATAATGTTTCAGTTTCTTTTATCTGAGACCAAGGTAGGCTATTATAAGTTTACAGAATTTAGACTGAAAACCTTTTTCTTTTTCATAGTTCTTTTTTCCTTTATTCAGTTTCTTTTTCTAATATTGACTCTTTAAGATCTCCATTTTTTATTTTGCTTGTTTGAATTCACAATCTTTTTACAGATAATATCTACTTCCTATGTGTTTTATTTTTATCAGTTTTACTGACATATAATTGTGTATAATATTTTTTGATAATTTTCTTTATTTCCTATTTGTTGTGAATTCACTTTATTCATGTTTTGTTTATTTGGATGTTTCTCTTTTGTTTTGAGCAGTCATTTAATGGCTTTCTTATTTTTGTTAATCTTTTAATAGTTATATATTTTATTTTTATTTTATCAGTCTTTTAATTTTTTCAGTTATATAATGTTTCTCTGTTTCTCTAATTTTAGGCTTCCTTATTTTGTAATAGTTTGGGGGTTTTAATTTGCTTATTTTCTAGTCTTCTTTTTATGTAATCAGTTAATTGATGAATTATTTTAACCATCTATAAGTTTTCAGAAATATAAATTTTTCTCTGAAGACAATTTTAGGTACATCCCATAAATTTTGATATTTACTCTCATTGTTATTATTCTCTTTAATTTAATTGTTTATTGTTCCTAAGATTTGTTTCTTTGCAGAGTCATCCAGAAGGTCATTACTTAGTTTATGTTTAGATCTCTATCTTTTGTTCATTTTTCTCTGTCTCACTAATTTTATTGTGTAACAGTCTCAAAAGAAGATGTTTCTTTTTTCTGCTTTTTAAAAAATATTTGCATGTGACTTCTTAGTACCTAAGCTCATGATCAATTTTATGAAGATAATATGGAATGCAATATGTATATATTTTTAATATTCCCAATCAGAAATTGCCATTGGTCATTTAATTCTTCTTTCTGTTGGATTTATCCAGCTCTGAAGGAAGTATATTAATGTCTTCTAGTATTGTTGGGTAACTATGAATCACTTTTTGTAATTTGTCAAGCTTTTCTTTTAAGGATTCAGCAGACCCTATGTCACATATTGCTTCCAATTTATAAAAAAAAATGTTGTGTATTTTTTACCCATTTTTCCATTAATTTTCTTGTTAACTGAGAAGGAGAAGGAGAGGGAAAGGGAGAAGGAGAGGGAGAGCTAAGTTACCCAACTGACTGGGTCCCCATTCAGGCAGCTTGGATTGAGAGAAACAGGTAAATGTTGATGGCCAGAAGCTGCCTGGTTAACTTTGCTAGATTCTTCCCTCCCTTCCTTCCTTCTTTCCTCCCTCCCTCCCTCCCTCCCTTCCTTCTTTCCTTCCTTCCTTCCTTCCTTCCTTCCTTCCTTCCTTCCTTCCTTCCTTCCTTCCTTCCTCTCTTCATTCCTTCCTTCTTTCCTCCCTTCTTCCCTCCTTCCCTTCCTTCTGGAACAAACCCAATTCACTCTGGAGCTCACAGATTGGATCACAGTAGGTTGCTGCCCAAGTGCCCCTTAATGGTTATATTTTGGGCCTTCCTTCCTCAGAGTGAATGTCAATAGTAATTGTTTCTCTTTTGGCCTGCAAACCTGAGGGTCTTCCTCTCCCAGCTTGATTTTTTTTTTTTAATTAAAGGGGCCATCCTGACTCACTTCCTAAAGAGACCTATTTACTGAATGGGCATTACCTCACTCAAAAAGTAAGAACCTGAAAAGGCCTTAGCCTACAGGGCCAGGGTCTCCCACTGCATCCTGGGCCATCTCCAGTAGTTCAGATGAATATATGACCACTGGACCCAGATGGTTCAGGAGAAGAAAGTGAGGCTGGTGACCTTGCACAGCCCTCTCTCACTCAAATCAAAGTCAACTACAAGTCATGTCATCATTTCTCTGATGTCATGGTACTCTTCAAGAATTAAGGACAAGCACAACAACCTATTAACTGAAGAATCTTAATTTATTCACACAGTGAAGTTCTAATTGTTGTTTCCATTAAGCTTTTTTATATTCGTTCCTCTCTTTTTTAAAAGTCACCCATAGTCTCTCAGGTTTGTTTTGCTTACAGAAAAATGGGAGGGGGGGCCAGGGGAGGGAAAGTTCCCACCAAATATTCAACTTTGTGTTCCTGAAGTCCTCAAGTCATTGTATAAGGTTATTTTTGTTTTCTCTGTCTCTCTCTGCCTCTGCAAATCTGGCTAATGATCTTTGAAGCAAATGCTCTTTAAGAATATCTCAGGACATTAAAAAATGGGTTTTAGAGTTACACAGGTCTTTTGAAAAGAAATAACTTTCCCTAAAGAGTCAGCAAGTCAGAAAGAAAAGTTTAGATTGCTAGTATGCTCATGTTAAGCACTCCACAAATGGGCCGTATTTCTGATTTAAAACATTCTCCACAAACTCATGTTCTCCCAAAACTGATAGGGAGTAGGTTAGCATTTTATCCCTTTATTATCATGAAGACACATTTCTAGAGTGTAGAATCTACAAAAAGGCCTTGTAGAGTCTTCAAATTTTCTAGTAACTTGAGTTGTAGAAATGATAGAAACAATCTGTAATCTGTCTAGTAAGAATGATGAATCTTCTTTTACAGTCAGCATGAACTTAAGTTTTGTTTAACAAAGGGCCTAATCTATATTCTCATCAAACAGTGCCAATTTTTATTTGTCTCAGGATTTGAAATATTATATTGTATACAACTTTAGCATAAATGTGGTCATTTTAAACTGTAATAAATTTGCTTTCCCAAAAAACCGTTGATGCATGAAGATATTAATTTCATTTCTTACTCTTTCATTATTAGTTGAATCTTTATATTTTTCTTCAATCTGATGTTTGCTCATTATATATACTACTTACCTCTGTTAACTTTTGAAGGAATGACTCAACTGCTTCACCTTCTTTGATGTTGTAATTCTGAAATTTGGTTTCTATTCCTGAGAAAGTTAAACTTTGAATTACTTTTTGTTGGCAGACGATAGATCATTTTCATTCTACATTTTGCTATCTGCTTCCAATATTGTTGGGCAAGTTTCCTCTATTATTTACCGAATTTTAGTATTCAAATGTTGTTTCCAATATGTTTTAAAGGAAAAACTATACATTTTATAGAGTCACTTCATATTCTATCTTCCACTATTCATATTTTGTAAAGCTCTTATGCATTCTTCCAAACCTTTTGTCTTTTGCCTTTGAACTTCTCTTCTGTGTTTTTAGTTCTCTCTCTCTCTCTCTCTCTCTCTCTCTCTCTCTCTCTCTCTCTCTCTCCCTCTCTCTTTTCCCTCCTCTCTCTCTCCCTCCCTTCCTCCATCTCTCTCTCTCTCCCTTCCTCATCTCTTCCTCTCATCTCTCTCTCTCCCTCCTTCCCTCCCCACTCTCTCCCTCTCCCTCTCTCTCTCCCTCTCTCTCTCTCTCTCTCTCTCTCTCTCTCTCACACACACACACACACACACACACACCACTTAGCTATCATTTCTAACTTGTCTACCTGTCAATGCTCCTGACTCCAGTCCTATTCCTTTACTTTTTTCCTTCATCACCTATTTCTTCTTTTTTTTATTTTTTATTTTATTTAATTTTTATTTTTAACTTCTGCTTTACATCATTCATTTTGAGTTACAATTTTTCCCCCATTTTCCCCTTCCCACCATCCCAGAATAGCAGTCCCACAAGATATCCCCTCATCCAATCTGCTCTCTCCCATATCTTCTCCCATACCCCCTTCGACTTTTCCATCACAGCAAGGTGAATCTCTGTGCTCCAATGCCTGCACATCTTATGTCCCAATTACATGCAAAACAGTATTAATAATAGTATTTATATATATTTAAAACATTTAATTTTAAGACCTCAAATTTCAGATCCATTCCCTTCCTCCCTTGTCACCCATTCCCTCTGGGAAGATAAGTAATTCAGTATGTGTTTTACCTGTATAGTTATGCAAAACATTACCATAGTAGATATATTGTAAAAGGCTGCTAATAATTCCCTCCCATCCATCCCACCCCCCACCTGATCCATTCCCTACTTTGATCCTGTCCCTCTTCTATAGTGGGTACTTCCAACCTCCCCTCCCACCAGAGTGTCCACCCCTCCATCATCACCCCTCTCATCCCCCTTCCCCCGACTCTGCTGCCACCTATTTCTCCTGATTCCACAACATCCATCTTCTCAAACCATTTCCCTTTGTCTCTCTCTCTCATTTTTATACCCTTAAGGTCTCAATGATTTCCTCCACCCTAATGGGAGGTACTCCCAAGAACTTGACTCATAAAGACCATAAGTAGATCATGTTTAAAGAAGTTGTTCTAAAATATCCAAATTACTCCCCATATGTAAGCTGTTTTGAGGCTTCCATCTCTGTCTCAGCCTCCCTGCCTCAGGGAGAGTTTTCCATGGATTTTCCAAAGTATCCCTTACCATGGCACCACACTAGAAGGACTCAAATTCTACTTCTCCCTCTCTGACATATCCCCCAATATTTTATCTATCCCTACTTTCCCAGGACAGAAGAAGAAAGTTAAAACCTCCTGTCCACAAATCCTCTCAAGTTCTAACCAGCTTTTCCCCATATTTCTTATACTATTTCTCCCCTCTTTCTGACCAAGAGGAATTTCTCTGTACTTTCACCACCAAAAATATTGATTTACTGATGAGAAAATAAGGATTTTTATCCCAGAAATACTTATTTGTATTCTTCTGTACTCTTCTTGTTTCTTTTTTAAAATTTTTTTCTTCTCTTCTGTCTTTTGATCCTTAGATAATTTTGCTCAAAGATTCTCTTTGTTGTTTCAACATCACTCAATGTAAAAGTATTTGAAAGAGAAAAATTTTAAAAACAAAATTTTCAAATTCACAGTCTTATCTAACCCTTGATGTATGAAGATATTAATTTCATTTCTTCATCTTTCATGCTTGGCTCAATCTATGTATTTTTCTTGAGTTTGATGTTTGCCTATTGTATACAGTTACTCACCTCTGTTTCCTTTTGAAGGAATGACTGAACTGTTTCCCCTTCAAAGTCCAATTTTTCATTAATTATTAGGCTCAGCTTTGCAGTGTGTGTTAAGCAAACCAACTTTTGTTTTTCAGAATAATATATTCTATTTTTTAATGTTTTTCCTTGGAAAGAAAGGGAAGTTTTTCTTGTCCTTGACTGCCTGCAATATTTGTTCTTTGATATTGTAATTCTGAAATTTGATCACTGTTTCTGGGAAAGTTAAATTTTGAATTACTTTTTGTTGGCAGTCTTTGGATCCTTCTCGATCTGCATTTTACTGTCTGCTTCCAATATCACTGGGCAATTTTCCTCTGTTATTTCCTGAATTTGGGTACTCATATATTTTTTCCAATGTGTTTTAACAAAAAAAGTATACTTTTTAGAGAATCATTTCATATTTTATCTTCAACTATTCATATTTTGGAAAGGTCTTATGCATTCTTCCAAACCTTTTGTCTTTTGCCTTTGTCCTTTCTTTTTACTTTTAAGTTCCAATTCCAACTTTAAAAAAAAAATTTACTACTTTGGAAAATGATTATATAGTTTTTTCTAAAGTCATTATTCTCTTGTTAGTCTTATTGATTTCTTCTTTTGATACCTCTTATCCCCTGTCCTTATTTATTTTATATTTCCTAAATTCTGTCATGCATATGAAACATCCTGGAAGTTTTTGTAGTTCTATTTTTATTCCATTTCTAGTGATCTTATCAGTTACATTACAATTCTTTCCTAACCTTTGGAGGTGTTTTTACTCATTTCATTTTATATATATATATATATATATATATATATATATATTTGTTCATTTTCTTAACTGTTTTCTCTAGATCATTTGTTCATTTTTCTTTCCTTTGTCATTTTTTTTTTACTGTTTATCAATACCCTTTTATGGTGTACTTGCTATAATCAAGCTTCTTAGTGTTATACTATTCCTTTCTGTACATGAGATCTTTTAATCAGATCCATCACGTTTCTGTTTCCCCACCAAACTCTTAGTGCCTACTTTCTATTTTCTCCAGACCACTGGGCTTCAGCAAAATGTATGACCTTTAAGAGGCTGAAATGACCAGCTGGGCCAATACCCCAAGGAAATTCTGAAAAGCACTGAAGTTGTGCCTGTTTTCTGTCTTTCACTATCCCCAATCTTTTAGGATATACATTCCTCTCACTGGTTATATTTCTTCTTTTCTCCTAGTTTGACCCCATATCACCAATTCACTTAGTCCCTAGCCTATCCCATGAAGTACTACATAAAAAGTTTGGTCAGAACATTCGCATAGGCAAATTCTGAGAGTCTTATATAACTAATTCTCCTTTCTACCTGAGACCCAACTTTCTCTATAGCCAATACCTCTCTTATGAAGGGTCCCAAAACTGTTAAGATTTATGGACTTCATCTCACATAGAATATGGAAGTACAACCAGGGCATTGCTTAGGGGTTAACTCTACAAGCTGATGTCCAGTGGTGCAGCAACCAGGAAGGGTTGAGGCTTGGTCACAGTCTTTTACCTGCACAACCAAAGGTTATGTGAGGGAAGCACAAGATAAGTATGGGGAGCAATATGCATATATACATATACACAATACAAACTACATATATACATATGCATATATGTATGTATGTATATATATATGTATCATGTCCCTGTATCTATATATATTCTGTAAGAATTACCTTCTATCTTTTTATTATCTTCTTTTTGTAACTATTTTTATTGATTTTTTGCATCATCATAGGATGCTACTACACATTTACCCAACCCTTTCATTGAAAAGGACCAAAGGATGGCAATTCCACATATATTCTGGCAGTTATATACTCTTCCCCATACTAGAGGTCACTCTAGGGAAATGCCAAACTCTCCACGTGCTCAGGGAATGGATACTTCCATCGCCTGGCACTTTATGTGTCTCGTTAGTTTAGAGAATGAAGTATTTGCATTTATTCCATTAGACTGCTAAGGTTTGTGACTCCACACACCCAGAGACACCAATCTCTTCCTATTCCTACTGAGTTTAAATGAACCCTAATCACACACATAAGCATGGGTTAACTGTACATACTTCTTTATTCATAACCATAGGAATAAAAGGAATAATAAATACCTTATTAAAAGTCACCTTGTAAGGTTAAATGTCCTGAACTCCTCCTATTTCTTGCTAACCTATTCAGTTTTTGGTTTATTAGCAAATCAAAGAGTTCAGAAATATAGTTTGAATGCTTAAATTAAACTTTTTCCTTTTTTTCTGAAGACAATTCAAATCCAAGATTATAAAGAAGAAAATGTGGGTGGTTGATTTCAAACTTCCGTTTCCTACTATGACATGGAAGAAACCACATTACACATTCTGGTCTGGGTCTTCTCTGTCTCCCAATAGTGCTGTCTCACTTCTCTTCAGCTTCTGACCCAGATATCTGGGGATTAATTGATCCCCCTGCCTCAATTATCAAACTATTCAAATCCATTACAAGCACTGCTGCCAAATTAATTTGCCTTAAGTACAACTATGACCATTTAACTTTCCTACTCAACCAACTCCAATGGCTTTCTATTGTCTCAAGGATAAAATATAAGTTTCTCTGCTTATCTTTTAAATATCTACCCACTCTGGCCCCAAACTATGTTGCTAGTCATGTTGGACTTCATCCTTCTTCCTATGCTCTGTGATTCTACAAAACTGGCTCTCTCGGTGTTCCTCACATCTAGCACTCTGTCTCCTTTCTTCTATCCCTTTTTGCACTGATCATCCTCCATACTTGGAATGTATTTCCTCCTTACTTCTGCCTCATAGAATCCTTTTCTTCCTTTAAGAGGCAACTCAGGTGGTACAGTGAACAGAGCACTGGCCCTGGAGTCAGGAGGACCAGAGTTCAAATTTGACCTCAGACATTTGACACACTTACTAGCCGTGTGACTTTGGGCAAGTCACTTAACCTCAATTAACCTCCAAAAAAAAAGAAGCAACTCAGGAATGATCTTATGCATAGAGCCTTTCTTGATATTCCTTACTACTAGTGGCCCCCTCCCACTACATTGTATCAAACTACTTTATATATTGCTATATCTATCAACTTTGTATTTGTGCTATATAAATTTTTGTTACTTATCTCCCCTTTCAGAATGTAAACTCATTAGGAGTAGAAATTGTATCATTCATTGTACTTGCACCACCAATGCCAGGCACAGTCCCTGGAACATAGCAGACACTTAAGAATAATTCTTGATTCCTATTGTTTTTACTATTTTTATTTACATAAATAAGTACAGAATATATAGAGTACTAGAAGGTATAATCATCCCAGGTTTCTCACCACAATTCAGTGGCCTGGGAAAACAAATATAGTTAGCCAAGAACCATTAACCGTTTTCCTTTTCTCTACCTCTACCCTCTTCTACTGTTGCCCCACTCTGGCCCCATTCTACATTCTCTTACCCTACTCTACACCTCATGCATGGTTGGTCATCAGATTCCTGCTCAGTTATGTGTTTCACAATAAGGTAAGTGAGTATAGAAGAACTGGTCTAGGTTAATCTATTGATTTTAGGCACTAAATGGGAAAGTAATTCTACTATTCTTAGGTTTTGCCATCTTAATTATCCTTCCCACCCACCTAGGAATGAATAAAAATGACCAGTTTAGTCTAATGAAGATTAATTTGACTCTAATGATTTTTATCTCAATGAAATATCATCCTCATTTACCTACGCTCAAAAAGTCCAAATGTAATAGAGATTATTCAAGGTGGGCCATCCCTCAGAAACATTTAAAGAGGATGAAATCTATCTTTTTACTTACCCAAATTTAATAATATCCCTTTCCACTCCTCCTTAAATATCCCTCTTCCTTCTGTTCACTCTTAACACTTCTTCTCAGGGGAAAATCTGAATGACATTCATATGAAGGAGTCAATGTCTAAAAATAATAATAATAGGTAATATTTTATAGTGCCTACTATATGCCAGGTGCTATACTAAATACGCATTTCCAATTATTGTCATTTGACCTTCACAACAACTCCAGGTGGCCTGTACTATTATTATTCCCATTATTTTATAGTTGAAGAAACTGAGAGAGAGGTTAAGTGACTTGAAGGTCACACAGCTATGAAGTGTCCCAGGCCAGTTTTAAACTGAAGTCTATCACTCTCTCTGTTGTACCACTTAGCTGCTGTCACTATCATCTTAAAATGTTGGTCTCATAACCTATGGAAATTTTCATCAAGATAAAAAATTAAGCTCTATTCTCACTAAAGGATTTTAGTTATCAATCCTTATATGTGAGATATTTAGAGGTATCTGAGAATCCCCAGTGCTGCTCCAATTTTATTATGTAGGTGGTATCCTGATCTTCCCATGTTTAAATCCAGACCTACTATTTGCCATGGTAAGGAGGTAATACTAGGGTAGAAAAGTATTAGGATCAAAGCAAGGATTAAAATGAAGTCTTTACTTTTTGCGGGGGGGGGGGGGGAAGAGGAAAGACAGTTGGGGTTAAATGACTTGCCCATGGTCACATAACTAGTAAGTGTGTCAAGTGTCTGAGGCCGAATTTGAATTTAGGTCCTCCTGACTCTAGGGCCTGTGCTCTAGTCAGTGCATCACCTAGACACCCCAAAACAAAGTCTTTAGCATGAAAAAGTGGATAACCTTGTATAAGCATTCTTAAACATACTCTGTGGTGACATTGGTATCAAAATCACACCCTCTCAGAATAATTTAATATGGCGATAGATCTAATCCTATTTCATCCATTTAAAGATATATCAACCCTAATTGGTGTGTTCAATATGCCAGAAAATGAACCATAAAGAGACTGGAAGCTTCACTTTGTACTGGTCATAAAGGTGCCCATGCTTTGAATTTTTCCCTAATTATGCTATATAGTCTCGCAGCTGGTTACTGGAACTTTTTCATATACATCCATCCTAAAAGCTAAAATGTCAAGATTTTTAATTGGCACAGTGATTCTACATCTAAACACTTGATCAAGGTTTAAATATAGATGACCACTTCAAAACTAAGGTTTTTTAACCATCCAGTAGACTTCCGAAAGTCAGGTAAACACTTTTCAGATTGGATTGCTGATATAAAAATGTGTATTTAAAAAGCTGTACGTCAAAGCAAAAAAAAATTACTGTTCATAAACACACATATTATACACACATACATATATATCTCCTACTCTCATTGAGTCTATCCTACTCCTTATTCAAGACACAGGGAATTGATCTCCAACAAAAAGGAAGGAGTTCCATACCAATGGACTTTAGGGCTTTGGACATCTAAGTACATGTATGCATGTACATATGTATTAATATATTATGTTTATATATGTGCATATATGTATCTATATGTGTATATAAAACATTCAAGAGCATTATTCCAAAAGCATTATCAGAGGCTTTCAGCATTTCTGCATCATCCTTTATACTCTATGGAAATCTAACTTGTTCTAACAATATGTTATATTCTATCTTACAAAGGAGATAGACAATGACAGTTCCTGATCAAATTGGGAAGTTTTCCTAAATAATTTGATCATTGAGCCTTGACCATTGGGAAAAGACAAGTGATAAAACACAGGGAACTTCTAGTTATTGGCTGGCTAAGGATCAGCCATGACCCTGGGAGGCTTTTAAAAACCAAGCTGGTCCTACTCTGAAATAATGAGCTTCAGGAATCATTGGAATGGATTCTTATGAAACCTGGTAGTTCTTCTCTACTTGTACTTCTTCCAGAGGGTAAAAACACTGGGGGAGGAGCTTCTTCCCTCCAGTCAGCAGTGACATTTTATAGTAGAAGCACATGGCTATAGCACATGTTTGCCTGAAGGCTGAGAAGGAAATTCAAATACTTCCTGAACCCAGCCTCCCGTATAGAGGAAAATGTTACTATGAATTCTCTAGATTACATATTCCTAAGCCTTCAGACTGAAAAAGATTTCTGGAGGAATTTCAGCTCTGAGGATCACCTGATGAGTACCCCATAATTTAAAATTTCCTGTCATTAGATCTACTTTAAAAAGAAAAAAGTCCCTGATACATTCAGTTCCTTGGACAAGGAAGAAAACAGTTCACATGATTCCTGCACATTATCCTTCTTAGAACATTAGCTACTGAGGATTTCAACTAAGTAATAAGCTGGAGGCAGTGGAGCCAACAGTCAGCCAGTGTTCACTGGAGCAATGTCTAGAGGAGACTATGCAACAAACAGAAGGAATAGTAAAAGGAAATGAATAACACAAATATATTAGCAGTATTATAGCCATGTAAAACTTCAGATGGGAATTGTCCCATTTCCTTCATCCTTTGACCATATGACCATATATGTGTGCTGCCCTCCCTACATGTTCCCTAGTCACATCTGTTCCCTAAATATGCACCTTGTTATTTGAGACCTGTATATGCGACCATTCTTTTAGATGATTTTGTGTGTATTAGTCAGGGTGTTCTCCCAGTATATGGTAGAGATGTTTTGTTGCTTGTTTTCTTACTATCCTATTCCATTAAATGACTCATCTTTGAACAAAGTATGTCCTTTTTCTGCTTATTAAAGGTAGCCAATGAAGTGTAAGTTTAGAGTATAGACGCCCAAAGTACCTTGAATACAAGATAATAATTCTCTGGGACATTTAACTGCAATTACAGATTAATGAGAAGTGCTCATGAGGTGCTTCATAGTTATAATAAGAACTCATTAATTCAGATTATTCCAGTTTGTACTTTGTGGCACCCACAATTTAACCAGTGAGCATACTCCATCTAACAATGCAAAGTACAACTTCTTCATGCCTTCTCATGATGGCCAATTCTTGCCCATGTTTTCCACAAATATTCAAGAGATGATCCACCCAATGCAGTGAATGACTTTTTTCTTGTTTGTGTTGTTTTTTTTTTTAAATATCTCAGTGGTACCATTGCACAGCTAACTTATCTATATGCTGCCTCTCGTTTCATTCTAAACACATGACTACAGCATCTTTTTTTCTTAGTTATTAGTGTAGTCAATGTCATACTTCTATAGTTCTTTCACACACATAATCATTCGTTATGCAGTGAAGCCTACTATACTTGCTGTTTATCTTTTGATTGCACTTTTGGATAACTTGTCATTTTAATTCTTCTAAGATAAGGGTACCATAATTTTCAGTCATCATTTGGAGCTATTCTTGTTAAAGAGATGGACTTTTGCAGCAGCAGACAGTTTGGGACCATGATAGGATTTCTTGATCAATTTGAAATTTTTGATCATTCAGAAAGGCTACCCTCAAGTCTTTCCAAAGGAAAATTGGCCAACTAAGCAAATCTATACTTGAAAAAAATTCAAGGAAATTTTTTCATTCACTTAAATTTTTAA
Source organism: Gymnobelideus leadbeateri (assembly GCA_011680675.1). Lineage (NCBI taxonomy): Eukaryota > Metazoa > Chordata > Mammalia > Diprotodontia > Petauridae > Gymnobelideus > Gymnobelideus leadbeateri. Next base: position 119,814 of record WOXC01011136.1, on the reverse strand, counting down.
GACAACTCTTTAAATAAAATGATTAATAATTTAATTATGAAAAATTCTTATTAAGTCATTAAAACAGATCTAAGAAATTTTACTAGATAACAACCTGTTAACTTCATTTAACTGTACTTAAGAATTTCTTCAAAATCCTCTGCAATTTATATTTTTTTTACTCATTCAGATAGGTCTTCTTCCACAAAGTTCCCTAAGCTAATAAGAATACAAAAGAAGGTTCTTGGTTTCATGTGTATTTTTTTTTTCTTTTTGAAAGGCAATAGGGATTAAGTGACTTGCCCAAAGTCACAAGGCTAGTAAGTGTGTCAAATGTCTGAGGCCGGATTTGAACTCAGGTCCTCCTGACTCCAGGACCGGTGCTCTATTCATTGCACCAGCTAGCTGCCCCTCATGTGTATTTCTCAGAATACAAAAAGTTCAGGTGATTCTCTAGACTTCTTTTAATTGTTATTGTGGTTTGAGTGAAAAGAAAACATCATATCCAAAGGTTAAAAGACACTGTTAATAGCTTCATAACATAAAAGAAGATTTGGAAAGGGGAAAATTGTAGAGAACTGGATTGTTGTAGCATATGACTTCAAAGCTCCCTCCAAGTTCTGGTGTCAGTACCATGGACCCTCAAGTATCACAAAGACAGAAAAGGGCTCAAAAGTAGAACCCTAACTATGGTAGAGATATCAGACCTTTAAAGTAGGACAGAACATTTATAGGAAACTAACAGTATCATCCCAAATAGTGTTATTTCCCCCTTCATAAGTAATGGAAGGGAATAAGCATTAATTAAGTACCTACTGTGTGCCAAACATTATTATGCTAAGCACTTAACACATATTCTCATTTGATATTATTAGAGCATTAATAGTATTTTGTTATTAATAAGAAGATTATCAAGAGCCTATTATTAGATTATGAGAAAAAACCTAATAATCTTCCAATGTTCAGGGGTATTCTTTACCCCTCAGTGGCAGCACTCTAATTTCAAATGTCAGCAGCAGCCAGTCTTTCAACAGTATAGAAGTTGGAACTTTGGGCTAGGACAGGTGATACCAAGACAAAAAGGAAACAGTCCCTGCCCTATAGAGGTTACATGCTAACAGGGGAGACAAAGAATGCATATGTAAATATATACAAAATAATATCTAGATAATTTTGGAGTCCTGCCATTGTTTGACCAACTTGGGTTATACCTGTGCAAGAAAATTAAGTGCTTTTCTCTGGATTAGAATTTAACTCTTACCTAAAAACCTGGGAAGATCATTTAGGAAGTAATACTATTCTGGGACAGTATTCTGAGGAAAGTCTTCTTCCCCTATGGACAAACCTCAAAGTACTATTGCCACTCTTGCCCTAGATGCAGAGATTATTAATTACAAAAGTGCCAGGACCTGAAGAAGCAAGTGGTCCCTGGTGCACCAGGCCTTCTGTCAGGGTATATAAGGGATCTAAATTGCAGGAAAGTGGCTGGTGGATTTTTGATCAAATGAGCCTAAACGTGGTGGTGAGCAAACAGAGTAGAGTGAATTCTGGGAGAGATTTATTGAGGGTGGGAAGAGTGATATAGTTACAGCATTCTGGGTCTTTCTCTCCTTGTGTCATCATTGTGGTGAATAGGGCATCTCTTGATTTTATGTCACCTTAGCTGTGGCTGTGACCCACAACATCTTGTACACCAGAAATTGAGGAGCTGTGGTCAGATGCAGGCTTGAGCTCCCTTGTCTAAGTTTTATCAGCTGATCTTCCCTCCCCTTGGAGTCCAGTTAGGCACGTTGGGCATATGTGGCATCTGTGATTCTGTGATTTTATTATTAGGTTACTTACTTTAAAACTTTCTTTTTGGCCTGATTTAGCTATATTTTCAAATTGACACATACTATGCAGTAGACTTCTATTTTCACTTGCTGAGAAACAGAATGATTATAGAATTTTGCATGTTACGCATTTTTAAATATCACCAAGTTAAACTTAGATTTTTGACTCTGTGCCCAGGTCCAAGTGGAAAAAAAATCTCCCTCTTCAATAGAGTTTCCATTATCTTGCAGTCACAGGGCCTCATGGTATAGCTCTTCCACATTTGGGATTCCAAGCATAGTGCAGTGATGGGAACGTGCATATAATAGAAAACTGAGATGCCTTCAAATCCAAATCTCAAATATTTTATCTGGAGAATTGTATTTTCCTCCTCATAGCAGTATTAACTTTTTAAAATGTCATTTGAGGTGGAGAATTATTTTATTTATTCAAAACATATTTGAGTGCTTAGTATTATCATTTCCTTTCATGAGTCCATTAGGTCTACTCCTTTCACAGATTCAGATCACAAGCCTTCATGATTTGCTCTGCCTCCCATCTCCCCAAATCATATCTGGGGGCCAACTGTATGGTGATAGGCCTCTATACACTTAATTAAGCTAGCCTTCAGATGACAGATACTCATACCCATCTCCTAAAATTGTTTGAGATACATAGGCACAGTCTTCTAAAACTCAGGTTCAACAGAATGCTGTAACAAGACATGAGGCTAAAACTCTCATGGCTGAATTCTGTGATCATTCCTGCTCTTTCCACTCCAACTGGTTGCACACCTTTCCTTTATACAATCTTTCTTCAAAATAATCATATGTGTGTATGTATGTATGTATATGTCACTAGAGTTATGTAGGGTAAGGCAAGGGTATAGAGGATAGATAAATACCCTGAGGAAGCTTCTAATCTAGTGGAGAACATAGGACAGGATTCATCTTCACAAAATTTAAGAGGTGAGGGCTTTCTGTCTGTCCTACTTTCATCTAGTTTTGTTGTTGTTCTGTAACTGCAGGAACAAAAGATGAGTTGACCATTTTTTTATCATTGTAGCAAGGTCTTAGATGGCTCTTTTTTAATGATGCCTAAATAAAATACTGCTTGCTTCTGAAAGGTTATTTGAAAAGCAAAAAGGTATATGTGAATGATTACATGCTTTCACCATTCTAAATGTAATTTCAATCAAGTTCAATTATTAGTTTGGGTTTTGATGTTTAATTCTACTTTAATTCTACTTAATCAAATTACTTATCTACTTATCAAATTCATAGTGGGTTATTCTTTTTCTCTCATGTGTCAGCAAGAAAATTGCATGTCAACCCCCTAATCTTATGAATAATGGTTAAAGTATATATTTTTTCCTCAATTAGAATAACAAAAAATTAAAAGTACCTGTGCCTTACTTTGATAATATAGCATAGCTGTCATTATCTAAATGTAATTTTCAAAACACTAATGGTCCATGAAAAGCCTGCCGTTATCTCTTTTGATATTATTATTAATATATTTATGGTGTTGCTGAAATATGAAAGCATCTCTAGTTTTATTTCTAATATAGATTTGTAATTTATTGCTTATGACCCTTAGTGACATTTCACCAAAATCTCCTCTTGCTAGTACTGATAAGGTTGCTTTCGTAGTGACAAGTCAGTGTAAACAAGGCACAAGGTCCATCCAAGTGGGAACTGAAAAGATTTTAAAACTTCTCTAAAGCACTATCTATACATACTATGGCTTTTATCTAAAGACATTAAGGTTTCCATCACCCACTTGAGTCAGGCTAATAATTTTGCATCTGTTGAAGTACATGCTTCCAGCCCAGCATAGATAAGAGCAACCCTTGTGGAGAAGGGGCCAGATTTGAACTTATAGAAAATCACTTTGGTAGCAGTGGGGAGGATGTTCTTGAGTAGGGAAGCTTGAGACAGAACAATGAGGGAGCTGTTGCTTAATCTAGGTGAGAGTTTGGCACTAAGGTGGTGGCTTTATGAGTAAAGAGAGAGGTTCAGGTGTGAGAGATTGGTGAAAAAGAGCAAGATGTGGCAACTGATTGGATAAATAGGGTCAAGGAAAGAGAAGAGTAAAGAACAATGCCAAGGTTATGAATCTGGGAGCCTGGAAGGATGGTGCTGCCTCCAACAGAAACAGGGATGTTTGGAAGACTGAAGAGTTTGAAGGAAAAGATCATTAGTTCTCTTTTTGAACATATTGAGTTGTAAATGTCCAGTAGGCTATTAGGAGTGTGAGACCTTGGGGCGGCTAGGTGGCTCAGTGAGTAAAGCGCTGGCCCTGGAGTCAGAAGGACCTGGGTTCGGATCCAGCCTCAGACACTTAACCCACACAAACAAAAACCTAGCCATGTGACCTTGGGCAAGTTACTTAACCCCAATTGCCCTAAAGGGGCGGCTAGGTGGCGCAGTGAGTAAGAGCGCCGGCCTCGGAGTTGGGATGACCCGAGATCAAATCCGGCCTCAGAAAATGAGCACCCACACATAAATAATGACTGGCCATGTAACCTTGAGCAAGTTACTTAACCCCAATTGCTTAAAAAAAAAAAGGAATGTGAGACCTAAGTCAAAGGAAATGACTAGAGCTGGGTATATATGTGAGTCATCTGCATAGAGGCTGAGAGCTTAGCAAGAGAGAATTTAGAGAGAGAAGAGAAGGTCCTGGGAAATATTTATCCATGTCACAAAATATCATCGAGAGCTTCAAATGTGTTTGCTTTTTCTCCATCAGGATCTATAGTTTCATTGTTGAATGGGATTTTTATCCACCAATGCCAATGAGAAATTGGTCTGTAACTTGTATTTAGTTGCCTTGGGCACCAAGAGGTTAAATGATTTGGCCATGGTCACAGAGGCAGCATGTGTCAGAGATAGAAACTGAAACCACATCTCCCTGACTGAGGCTGGTCTTCAATCTACATCATGTTACCTACTTTTTCCATTTTGCCTAATGGCAAAGGTTTGTAAAATATAGAGCTTATACAGTTCCTACTTTTTTTAAGGCTCCACTTAAAACCTGTATTCCATTAAATGTGTCCCATTTGAAATCAGACAGCTTAATTACACAGCTTAACTTTGCTCAATTTCCTCTTTATCATTGTTTGATTGCTTGCGACTTTTCTCAGAAAAGGTTGGTGGCTCACCTTTTGAGTTACATGTTGCTTGTTTTTCTTTTCAGTTTCTGTGACTTCTCTTAATGATAAACACTGGCTAATATTCATTCAAATTTACCTCCTTACAAGATACAGTGCTTGGATTTTTTTTCACATGTCATAAAACATTAAGTTTTCCACTAATCATTATTAGATCCATTCTTGTTTTTCTCTGTATTGGATTCAAATTGCAAGTCAACCAGTGTTTTTTTGGCATGCATCAGCAGAAAGCATGTTATTATGAGGTACTCTATAATAATGTATCTTCATAAAAACACTATAGGTGGAGGTTTAAAGTAAAATAAGGGGAGAAATTGGAACCATCTGTGTGTCAAAACCAGAGAAAAGTTCTTTACTAATGGTTGTCATGTACATATTACAAAAATAATCTTGTATGGCTTTCTAACTGGACATGAAAAGTCATAGTCATTAAAAGTTCAGAAAGAAGACAGATCACTTATGTAGCAGTGCAACAAATAAAGCCATTCAGAAGCCCTATATTTAGAAACAGAATTGGGATTCACATTCCTTGGGTCAGTAGTGACTGAATAGTTCAGAAATGACACACTTGGTCTTAGAGAGGGAATAATGACTGTTCCACATACAATCCCACCCTCCCCCTCAACCTGCCACCCTGGGAAATCCTTGTGGAAAGATTTGGGCAGATCTGGGTAGAGACTGCCCTTCCCAGGCTCCCAGTTAGGGCACCTTTCTGGCAAAGGGAAAAGGAGAGAATGTTAAACACAAACACAGAGGAAATGTGTTAAGTGTATAGTAGATATATAAGGAGGGAATGGAAGAAAAGTTGAACTATCACTGGGTGGATTCTGTCAGGGCATGGCAAGAGGCAAGGGGATGGAAATGCTGTTCTGACTCGGAGCATTCAAACATAATAGGAATATTATTCAGAAAGCATTTTACCAGTGAATTTTTAATAAATGTCATCTACACTGTAAAAGGCAAGTTCTTTCCCACAAACACATTTTTTGATCTAGTTGTCATCTTGTTCTTATTGTCCCTATTGTGATCTATGTGTGTCTATATAGAGACAGGCTATAAGTGTCAGCTTTTTACTGAACTTGATCAAGGTAGCATAGCAGGTTTTCATAAAAATGATGTAACTGGACATGCCATCCTTACACTGTTCACTCTGCTAGAGCAGTTCAACCAGTCTTGACTCTAAATCTATTTTGTCCAGCAGGAGAGAACAGTTATTTGAGCAGGTATATCAATCTTGGAGACCAATGTGATTTACCTTGAAGTCAATTGAAAACAGAATATTGCTTATTGATTTTGTCTGCTCTGTTGCTATAGTCAATGGGATACAAGCTGATACAAACGGAATGAATCAACGCCTAGCTGGCACTGGGCCTTAGTGAGTCATGTGAAGTAGGTTTCTGATAGCCTTTATCTTCACGCACAGCCAGGGAGACAAGAACGCTACTGTCTTCTGCTGGCGCAGGGAGTTACCTCAGGCTATGCTGGAAAATGCTTTTTTCTTATTTTTAGACCTGAATCAGTTCATGCCACTAAATGTATTCGTGTGAATACAGATAGTACTTTGTTGTCATGCTCATGGGAAGGCAATGGAGTAACCTGTTTGGATGCAGCTGCAGACCACCTGTAGAGAAAGTCAAATTAGGGAGAGACCCCACTGTTCTTTGCATTAATGCTTTTTGTATTGTTGTTTGACTTTTCCCCCTCTGTCTATGTATCTTTTTCAACTAGGGAGATGGGGAGCACATTTTAAGGCCGTCTGTCCCTTTAAGGCATCAAGTGATTGAAAGAACTCTAGGATTTGAAAGGCTGTAAAAACTCCCGGGTTACCAATGAATGATGGCAATGCAAAGAATCTTAAAGCTGTTAAAACTGAAGTAGTCTTCTTGTACATTTAGTTTGGTGAACTTTGAAAGGCAGCTCCAATGCACTATTTAGATCTTCCCAACCATCTGAGCTGTTTCTCCTTTGTAAAGATTTATCCATTTCAAAAGACAAAAGCAGTTGTCCATACGTCTTCTTTAATGTAGATTATCATTTTTCTAAAATGGAGTCAACCTCCTCTTCCTCCTTTTTCCATAAGCTTAAAATAAAATAAGTGCATAAATGAAATGTCTACATTAGTCATGAATATTAAAGGAGAGATATGTGAAAATAAAACTTGTTTCTGGAAACCTTGGTATTGGCTGAATATCAAAAACCATTTCCTGACAATGAGATCCATTAGACTAGAGAATAGTCTCTCAAGGCAGTGGTTGCATTGCTTACAACATTTAAGACTTACACTGGGTGCAGCTTCAAAAGTCAAACTCAGAAATAAATTCTTGCTCTGGCCATTAGAAGGGCTAGATATTTGGATTCTGACTTTTGTTGTTTTTTGTTTTGTTTTGTTTTCCTATAGGAAACTATAACTGTAAGTTTAGATGAGGAACTGGGATTGCAAACTCACAAGATCCCACTTTCTAGTTTATTATGACCTTCCTTAGCCTGGAAATTGAATGAGACTCTTTATACATATATAGAAGTGTATATGCACAACGGCGTCTGTCATATTCTAATGTAAAGCTGTTGAGGACGTGATCAAATATCTCATGCTGATCTGAATTAAGGACAATTAGCATTCAGAGGTTCTCTGTAAGCTTAAGCTTTTCAATGTTGATCAAGTTCCTAAATTATTCCTGTATTGTAATAATTCAGCATATCAACTTTTGACCCTCAGAGCCTGGCAGACGTGGGGAAAAAACAAAAATAGAAAATGTGTACAATTAGACCACAATACCATTATACCTGGGTAACCAATGAAAGTTGCTTCACTGAAAATTTGAAATCAGCATTGCAAGTGCAGCAGTTCTGAATGTGCTGTATCTAATTAGTGTGAATGGAAAAGATTTATTTACTTTTGTCAAAGTTTCCATGTAAATTTCACCTACTTGAGATTAAGATAAAGTGTGATCATTTATTGCAACTGAATGTAGCACTGAGTCAACATTAGGTATCAAACATGAAACCCACCTCCTAAAATCTTTATTTCTGCCCCTTCTTCCAGTCCTAGCCTAGTAGAGGTGCCAGATATGATGAAAATCATTCATTTGTTCCCATAATACACATAAGCTACATTTTTCCCTTACTAGTCTCTGTCACTGATTCAAATACATACATGATATATCGAGTTAAGGGGCATCTTTTACTAGAGTAAAGGACTAACGACAACAGATGCTTATTAATTTTCTAGTTACATGTAAGTAAAGTAATAACTTTAAAAACATCATTGCAGAGTAGATAGAGCAGTGGACTGGTTTGACTTCAATTCTAACCCTACCTCAAACTCTTAATAGCTATGTAATTGTAAGCAAATTAATCTCTAGAAGCCTCAGTTTCCTTATCTGCAAAATAAGGAAAATACTTCTACTGCTTTCCTTACCAAGTTGCTTGGAGGAAACATTTTGCCATCCTTAAAGTACCATATAAATGTTATTTATTCATAGTTATCCCAAAAAATTGAAAATGTCTTCCCTATCCTCATATAGATTATGGCCAGTGTTGGGATAAAAAACATACAGGAAAGTACTAGGAGGGCAATTCTAAGACAATGCTAAGGTACAGCCTTTATAACACACAAGTACTGAATGAATGAAAAATAAGTAATTTTGCCTCTCTGTGTAGCAGTAGCCAAGGTATCAAAAGTAGATAATCTCAACCAACCCCTCAAAATGCTTACAGTCTAGGTGTAGAGATACAGCACACACATAATTGTCCAGGAAATGTAAGGTGACAAGCCTGAATCAATTCGAGGACAAGAAATTATGCTGTATAGGTTAGGTGAAGTTGGTTGATAAAGAACTTCACACTAAAGAGATTGACTTGATCCAATAGGTAAAAAGGAACTTGTATGGATATAATTGAAAATGTTTTGTCCTATATCCATCCTATATGAACTTTCAAGTGATTTTTCTTTGAAATGAGCTCTCCCCCCACCAATAATTTTCTTCATAATTTAACATTATTATTCCTAAATTTGTCAGGCTAAAATGGAAAACAACAGAACTAAAGGGAAAATTTCAAAGTAAGCAAAGGTATCTCAAGCAAAAGTATTTCTGTGTTTATTTTGGAACAATCTTCCACTTCCACTCTGAAGGTATATGCAGCCTCTATCAGAAAGAGAGGCAGAATTAAAAAGGCAATTGGAAGTAGTTCTAATTTAAAATACTATATCCTAAAGGCCCATGGATTTTTAAAAGACTATTAGCAGCCATATAAAAATAGAATACCCATACTCATAGATTGCATTATGAATATCCTTTGTGACATATAGCTGTGATGCAAGTGAAAGGTACTTTTCTCCTTTAAGGTCAAGTTTTTAAATGGGCTCATTGTAGGCTGTAACCACAGAAATGAGTGTCCAAAGGATCTGATACCTCATCCCATGTCTTTTTCTCAATGGGGGACTATGATTGATTTGTTTGACAAACATTCTCCCGCAGGAGAAAGGGCAGAATTCTAACCAACCACACAAGACAAAAAAGCTAAATGATGTTTGGTAAGTGTCTGAAGATGAAACATCTAAAATAATGTTCATATTTTGACACACACCACAACTGAATTAATAGCTATTTACACAACTCTAACCCACACCAGCCATCAATGGTGAGCATTATTCAAAATCACTCTATTTCTAAAGGACTGTCAAAAAATGTCTTCCTTTTTCTCCCCCCCTTCAAATTTAAGAAACAGTTTTCTTACAAATCATTAACAATTACTAGAGACACCTTTCATAACACTGTTCTAAAATCTGAAGATAATTAACACCAGAAATCAATTCTATTTCAGGTGTGGCAAGTCTCAGGAAAAAGCTACAAAATTTTAGCAGAGACCCTGGATGTATACCCCCACTGCTATTTTTAATAGCATGATGTAGAATGTATAGAGTTATGTAAAAATCCTCTTCTTCCTACAACAAAAACATTGGTGACAAAGAAGGAAGAATTTTACGTTATTTCCCCCAAAATATCCATTTACTATCAAAAGTCCGATGAAGTATTTGCCATTTAATGCACATTCTGTGTGTGTGTTTGTGTGTTTGCTCATTGCATTTTTATTTTAATTGCTCCCATTTCCTGTCCTGATCTTAATGTTTTAGACAGGCCACAAAAGAAAGAGAGGGAGGGAAAGAGATTTTTATTTGTGAGCTGTGAGTCTTCAGAAGTCCTAATTTGGCCAATGTGCTCGAGTGTAAAGCCTTGGAATGCTGTGTTGCAGTTTCAAAACTCATCTTATTTGGCATCCCAGAAACTATTATGCCCGGAGGATGCCGTGAGAACAAGAACTGCCTTGTTAACAAGTTGAAAACTCTCAAAAACAAGATAGGATCCTGATATAAATCATAATTTCAATGCACAGAGCTGTGTTCACTACTACACTGAAGTGCTTCATTTACATCCAGAATGGTTATTACTTATCTCCATCAGAACGACTAAGTTAAGGAATGTAGCTGTCTTGTGCCTAGTGACTCCAGGGTTAGGGATGAATGACATCACCAAAATTAAGCACATTACCATGCTGACATAGAGGCACCTTGTTTTCTCTTTTCCAGATAGAACAAGGATTGTCTTCAATGCTCTGTTCTCTCTCCTAAAGAATACCTTTATTTTCCCCTCTTTCTAACAGCTGCTATAGGAAGGGTTGAAAATGTCACTTCAACTAATGATGAATGATGCTTGACCTCTGGGCCTGTTACTCTGAATTTTACCCAGTGCTAAATTAATATGAAAGATCCCAGCTCAAAAGACTTTGACTTATGCATGCTTTAGAAATGGGTTTCTCTTAAGCAATTGCTTCCTCCTGCTCTTTATCCTCCTCTTCCTGCTCCCTCTTTATTCTTTTTTTTTTTTAGTCTATAAGTGAGGTAAAATACAAAGTTATGGAAATATTTTAATGTCTTTTCCCCTGAGAGATTAATATCTTTTTCAACTGAAAATATTTTCAGTAAGCAAAAACCAGTTTGTGAAAAACATTCTCAAAAGGGCAACTGGTCCACATGTCTTTGTTGTTTTTGTTTGAATATAATTAATTATGTAAAGCAATAGTTAGTGGAAGATTAACAATTAGTAGAATCTGTCAAGTAGTCACACAGAAATTACTAGCTAATTGAACGACTGGTCTTCTATTGTGTCAGAAAGCAGGACTGAGTGTCATTCCTTTTATCTTTCTACTTTGTTGTTCTCACAGATACCCTTTTTTCTAAGATGTATGTTTCACAGCAGACTAATAAATAAATAACCCTGGTTCTAATTTCATAATGTGCAAAAGGATCTGAAATAAAAAACACCTGGTTTAATTAGTGTTACAATTTATTCAGGTTTTTTTAAAGTGATAATCCCAATGAAGTCAGATGACATTTTTCAAGCTTTGAATTTTCATCTGTATCTTATATTGTGATGTTTCAGGATTGTCATGAGTTAATTATGTTAACTTGGGAAGCACTGCCTGCATTAAGAATGAAAAACTTCAGCTTGGATAGACAGAAAAAGCAGATGCTATCTTTCTTGTCAATTGCTTTGTTGTAGGCTGCCTTGCAACTTTTCATAAATTTCTGCATCCAAAGGAAAGTATAAATCTCTATTTATTTTTAAGTGTTATATAAACTACACCATTTTAATATGACACCATTGTGGCTGTGTGTACTTGTCTATCTTCATATATATTTCATTTCTAAAAAAAATTAAGAAATCTACAGCCAAGATTTTTCCTTTTTCCCCCCTTAATTTGTCATGTTGTGCCTAGGTATTGTGGAGATTAGAGCATAATAAAATTTAAGATTAGGACAAAGCTTCATAGCCCAGTCCTCTTTTCAGTTAATTTTTCTGCCACCTTTTTACTTTTTTTACATCCTACCCCTCAAATGGTGTAAAAATACATGCAACATCTGGGCACAACAAGGCCTGTTAAGGATGGAGTAGGAGCTCTAAGTAGGAATTTCCATGCTTTTGTGAGCTTAATGTTCCTTTAACATAGAGAGCAGCTGTGTTTATGTCAATAATTACACATTGAAATAAATGCATGTACATGTGTTTCTTTATGGGATTAAGGATGTTAGGGCTGGTTGGCCTCACACACAAAAATCTCCATCACCCCCATCCCCACCCAGAAAGCTTCTTCAGAATTCAACCCCAAGCCATGCTGTTTGTAGGTTCAGAAATGTTTCCACAGAGAATTTCTACTTGGTTCCAACTGGCTGAACGTTGACCTTAGCAGTGAGAGGAAGGTTCATCCAGGGTTCCACCATCTAGCTTTAGTCTTGATGACTTATAGCAAGTGCCCTTAATGCTCTCTCCCATCATTCTCATGGGGCTGAAAATACAACTTAGCAAAGTTGTATAGCAGATGGATTACTGGACTTGGAGCAGGGTTTGAATTCTGCCTCCAAAACTCACTAGCTGCGTGGCACTTAGCAACTCATTCAACCTCTCTGAACTTCAGGTTGCTTAACTATAAACTAGGCACAAACAAACAAATAAAAACAAAAAACCCAACCCTACTTCACAGGGTTGTTGTGAAGCTATAATGAGATCATGTCACTCCTGTGCTCAAGAAGTTCCTGTGTTGTCCTGTTGCCTGCACACTAAAATGCAAACTCCTACAGTATTTCAAGCCCTTCACAAGCTTGCTGCAGTCCACCATCACAGGCTTATTGTACTTTACTATCTTTCACACATTATCCTCCAGCCAGAGTGGCGAAATTGCTGTTCTTGATACATGATCACAGAGAATGACAGAAACCTGAGAGTAAAAACAGACCTCATTGACTACGTAGTTCAATCTATACATGAAAGGAATACGCACTCTAATACACCTCACAAGTGGTAACCTGACCTCCACATAAAGATCCAAAATAAGGGGAGATGGAGAGAGGGGAAGCCACCAGTTCTTGGGGTAACCCATTCCAATTTTAGACAGTTCTAATTGTTATGAAATCATTCCTGATATCAAATTGAAATTGAACTCTTTGTAATTTCCACCTAAAGCTTCTATTTCTACCCACTGGGGCCAAACAGAATAAATGTGTTCCTTCCTCACATGACTTACTTTTGGATGCTTGAAGATACTTATCCTTCTCTAAGCTAAATATGCCCCCTTGCTTAAAGCAATTCTCATATGATATGGATTCTAGACTCTTTACCATACTAGTCACCTTCTCTGAATATTCTCCATCTTATCAATGTCCTTTTCAAACTAGAACAACCCAAACTGATCGTAGTTCTCCAGATGGCCTGGGCTTTTCTGGCTGCCATGTCACCCCATATTGAATTTGCCATCTTCACATCTTTTTTTTCAGAGCTTCTGTCTTTCCATGCCATCCCCTGAAGATGACTTATTTTACCTACCTCCATGTCTTTTCAAAGGCTCTCTTTCATCCCTGAACCATTCTCTGTCCTCAATCCTGCCTCAGAGATAACCTAGATTCTGTCCAAACTTGACTCAGTGGTCACCTTCTCCCAGAAACCTATGTCCTGATCCCTCTAGCTGCTGCTATTTACCCTGGAAATTACTTTGTTTACATTTTATGTTTAATTATTTGTGTCCTTATTGTTTCATTCCCCCCTCCCTGTCAAAGGATTACCAACTGCTTTATGGCAGGAGCTGTCTTTGACTTTGTGTCCCCAGGGCCCAAAATGGGACCTAGAACTGGATGGTTGGATCAGTAGTTTTCAAGTCCTTTCCAACTCTAAATCAATGATCCTAAATCTTCAGACATTTTATTTTTGAATTTAAAATGTGACGGAGTGGAGGCCTAAAGCATGCTTATGGAATTGAATTAATTAGTAAATGCCAGGTAAAATGTAAAACCAAGCTAAACTTCAAAGGTACAATGTAACATCGCCACACAAAACTCAAATTCACTACTCATTTGCACCTGCCTACTTTACTGCTGAAAGAGGAAGTCTGGTGCAGTCAAAAGAACCCTTGATTGATGTGAGCCTGGGCTCACATCATGGGGCTACCATTTTAATCATCCCTTTATCTTCAGTTCCAGTCTCCAGATCAAAATACAGCATGAACCAAGAACTGTACAACTTTTCCCAAGTTACCGTTAGACATTGTTTTCTTGTATGAGTTTGTCATTTTTTTAGTCACATTCAACTCTTCAGGACCCTATTTGGGATTTCTTGACAAAAATACTGATGTAATTTGCTATTTCCTTCTCCAGCTCATTTTATAGACAAGGAAACTGAGGCTAACAGGATTAAGTGACTTGCCCAGGGTTACACAGATAGTAAGTGTCTGAGGCCAGATTTGAACTCAAGAAGATGAAACTTTCTGACTCTGTGCCAAGTACTCTATTCATTGCCCCTAACTAGCTGCTTGTTGAATATTAGCTCAAAAAAAAAGAGTACACAACTTGGTCCATTCCAGCTTTTAAGTAGTTTGTAGTCAACTGTGAAAAGCAAGACAAAGATACATAAAATTAGATTACAAAGATTAAATAACATTATAAAATAATACAAAGGATATTATAAGCTAGGGCATTATTATTAAATGAGTGTTCTAAACAATAAGTACTCTATGGGTCCAGAGGCAGATGAAAAAACAATGAATTGGATGGCTGTAGGAAGAATTCAGCTAAAAGATTCTTCACCTTTCCTTGTGTCATTTACTCCTTTGGTAACCTGAGTAAACCCCAGAACTCCTTTCAGAATGATGTTTTTAAAATGCATGAAATAACATACATGTGATTATTAAGGTAGTCAATTATCTTTAAATACTATTATCAAAAAAAATTTGAGATTCACATAACTCAGGTGAATAACGATGAAGAAGACCATAACTGATGCATACGATTTGAGTAGGTGGAAGGCATTGCTCCTCATCTCTACCTCTAAGTATCCTTGTGTTACTTCAAGATCTAAATAAGTTGTTCTTGTTCTTGTGCACCTTGTGGTTGCTGGGATAAGAGATTGCCCTTTCACTCTGCTCCCTCCCCCCAACTTATGATTGGTACATCTAGGAGACAGCTGACCACAGCAAGTGACTGTAGGACATAATTAGGAAAACTTTTATCTGGGACAAAAACATTAATGGAGGAGGATGGGAAGTTGCACAGAGGACAGTGGGACCACAGGGGTAACTTTGCTGAGAGAGGGCACAGCCAGTTACTCCTTAAGGGGCACAGGAGAGGAAGCTGGTAAAGCCTCAGGTGAAATGAGAAATGAGACAGAGAACCATTGAGCAACCTCTAGGCAAAATGAAGAGATTAGCTGTAGTGTAACATGAGAGATCCTCTCAGAAAGGAAGCATCCTCACTCAAGATGTCAGGAGCCTGGGACAAAGCTCTACTCCAAGGCCAAGGCAAGGAGGATTGTCACTTCCATGCAGATGGTTTTGGTCTCACTGGAACCACTAAATGAACTAAGAAACAGTTTTACTTAACTCTGACCTTGACAGAGGAGCCTGGCCAGAACCATTTATTCCCTTTAGTGGCTGCACATGAGCCATTGAATGCTTTCATAGCCTTGAAAATAGAGAACTAGACACAAAAGTGAGGAGGGAAATGGGTGTGGCATGCTCTCTCTTAGAACTTCACATCCAGAAGGAACCTAAGAAGTTCAGCTACTCAAAGGTACAGTTTATAAAATGCAGAAAAAGAGCCATTTTAGCAAATTGACCCTGAAGACTGTGAAGAGACTAACCTAGCTTCTCTTCTCAAATAAATGGCTCAAGAAATTTTATAGAGAAGACTAGTATACTTAACAAAATTCATTTTTTCAATTAATATGCATTTATTATCCTTCCCTCCCACCACCACTTATCCACTGGAAAATAATTTTTTAAAATACAGCTCTTATAATAAATGTGCCTAGTCAAGCAAAACAAATTCCTGTGTTGGCTATGTCTAAAAATAGGTGTCTTGTTCTGCATATTTAATTCATCACTTCTCAGTCTGGAAGTTGGTAGCTTTTTTCATCAGAAGCCCTCTAAAGTCATGATTGGTCATTCTTTTGTTAGCTGTAATATAAATTCTTTTCCTGGTTCCCCTTCTTCCAGTCTGTTTCAGTTCATTTAAGTCTTCCTAGATTTCTCTGAAATCATCCCCGTTGTCTTTTCTTATGGGACAATGGTAAATTATGAGGGGATAGGCACTGATAAGATAAATTACCTTTGTTATGAGAACCCCAAAGTACATACTTTAAAAAAATGTTAATCAATTTGGCTAATCTACAGCATTTTCCATATATCCATACTACAAATAACACTGAGAGAGCTTCATCCCAGATGTTCATTGATACCAACTGTATACAGGACATTATGGAAGGCCCTGGTGATACAAAAATAATCTAAAACACAGCCATTGCCACTAAGGAACTTACAGTCAGTCTAGTTGTAGAGATAGGACATATATATATATATATATATATATATATATATATATATAAACAGTGAACAATAAATGCTTTGTGACAAATAAGTGATAGTGAAGAATAGGTCATTAGAGCTAGGTTCAATGGGAGAAGGCTTCATGGAAAAATATAACTCTGTAAGACTAATATTGAGGAGTCTGGGCACCTGAGTTCCCATTTCTACCTTGTTACTTTGGTAAAAGAATTCTGGTTCAAAGAGCCTTGGTTTCCTTATTTGAAAAGACAAGAGGAAAGAAAAGCCCATGGTGTGTGAAGCAGAGCCAGAATCAGTTAGTACAGACCAGTAAGAATAATTTCTAGGCATCCATAGTAACTTCTTTAGTAATTCCTTCAAAGAAATCGTTGGTTCATCTGTGTCTATGACACCTTTGCTGAATCAATTTGGAAGGGAGAATGGGCAACTTGGCTTACTTTGATGTAACTAGCCCCCATGTTGTCTCTTCTCCACTCTGATGAGCTATGTCCATATTGTTAAAGATCAGGCTTCTCCTTTTAATTCATTCCCTCTCTATTTCTTCCATTTGTCCATAGTATATGGTGAATTACAGTTGATTGAAACCTGGCAAGGGGATATGGAGGCACAAGTAGTAAAGAATTCTGATCAGTTTCAGGAAAATCACCAATTTTCTCTATCTCTGACCAAAAAAAAAAAAAGGTTAATCCTACACATGTGACTCCAGTATTGTTTAACTGTTTACATAATTTTCACTTAATTTCTTCAAATTTCTTATCAGACATCCAAATTCATACACAACTCTCCTCTAAATTATTCTGTAAAAATATAAAAATGGCTTTTTTTTTCTTCAAATAAAGAACAAAGGGTTTTTTTTTGTTTTTTTCAAAATCTTATCAAGATTCACAAAGTAAGAACTGTCTTCTAAAATATGGAGGAACAAGAATAAATGTGTAACACTAATTATTTCCCTATAGTTGACCAGTCAATTTGGCCAAAAGAGTCAAAATAGTATTTCATGAAGATAACCACTGAACCAGAGGAAAAACAGACAATCCATTTCAGTTTTCTTGACCACCCTTTCCATTTAGCCATGGTAATCAATATCAATCACAACTACATGTGGCAAAAATGGTTGGCTATGCCATGGTCCAATGCAGGGGCTATGGTCTAAGATTCCAAAAAGAAGTCTTCTGAATCAAAGAATGTTTTAAAAGATTTTTTAAAGGCAACTCACTCAAATCAATGAAAATTAGACCAAGTCCTATTTCTTTCTGTAACCAGCAAATAAGCCATAGGACAGTTGATCTTATCACTGTGCCATTTTTTATTTTTGGTGGGGATGGGGAGGGGGCTGGGAAAGGCTATCCATATTAGTCATAGAAACACAATCAAAAGTATGTCAAGTCATATAGTGATTATTGTACTCACTTCCAGACCACAGTTTTGAATGCAAGTGATGGAGAAATCTTGAGAAGTTTTATTTATGTAGGCAGATGTCATTAAATGAAATAAACTTATCATCATCAGTTCTACTCTCAAATAAATATGTAAGCTAACAATTAGTGCATTTAAATTAGGTTGGCATATTTTCTCTAAATTATCCAAATGCTTCAATTTTGAAAGATCTAATCCAAATTGGTAGAAATTTGAAAGGAATTAAGATTTATTAGTTAGTAAAAGAGCAAATCCCATGGTTGCTGAAAGATATGACCTGTTAGCAATAGTTATACTTTCATACATTCTTTTCTATAATCAGCGGGTGGAGACCAACATAATCCAATTAATTGTAACTCCCTTTTGTAGTTCTGGTAAAGTAGTGCATGAATCTGAAAGACCATTGAAGTCTTATCTGTACTCAGATAATCCAAATGGATTCTCATTTTCAAACTCCTAGCATGGCTTTATAAAGTTAAAGAGTAAGGAATATTTTTAGTTCCCTGAACCAAGATGATTATGATACAAAATGACTTGTTATTGAATGCTACCCTTCTACAAGACCTTAACCATTAGTTTTCTAAACTTCCTGTTCTTTTGTGATGGTTTTAAAGAAATTAGCAGATTGCCTGCTTCATCATTCCAACAATTTAAAATTGCTCTTTTCACCATTAAGATATGGTTTTACTATTAGAAAACAGACATTAGGAAATGTATAAAATCAAAGTAAAATACAGTCATTTCAGAACCTGACACGTTGTATTTTGTATAGCATGTGTTTGCAACCTTTCAGAAGTGGGTGTCAATTAATCTTACCTGCTGATGAGGTCAGAACATCACCTGAGACACCAGAGTAAAGAGAATTAGAAAGCACCTAGTGTTTTCTACCAAAAAAAAAAAAATTTATGGATGGAAGTCAACAATTAGAAATTCTTGTGGACGAAAAAGCTCTTTCTTTGTAAGACAAATAGACCAAGAAAGACTAAGCCTATTGGTCATTTATACTTTGATATGGATTATTTTTAAAGACTCATCAGATTTCCATATTCTTAGCTGAAATCACCCAGAATACATAGAAGGAAAAGTAGCTTCTTTGGAAAGCTTGGAAGAGGAAAACATCTCAAAGGCTGAGTGGGTTATGCTACCTGTGGGACTTAGACAGCCAAGCAGGTAGCATAAGGGCACTTATATAATATATAAATATAAGAAAAAGAGAAGAGAAGAATGTATATAACTAAAACAAACCTCTCTCTCTGGGCCTTTGTAGCTTTAGCTCTCTTGACATAATGCAAAGAACATAATGTAGAGTTTTCAGATCCTGGCTTTTCTCATACTTATGCTGCAGTCCTCCTAGGTCCATCACTTAAATATTCTAAGCCTAAGTTTCTATATTTCATTTCAAAATGATGTGTTAATATTTTTACTAACTTTTACACAGAATTACTGCAAGGCTCAAATGACAAAGGGTTATATAAGCTCATGCTATGATTATTAATCCCTTATGTACTCACATGCTAATTTCTGATTTTATACACCTGATATGTCATACCCAATCACTCAGCTTTATTGGCTCTTTCTAATACTGTCCCCTGCCCTGCCCCCCCCGCCCCAACTCACCCAACAGCACAGAGATATATAAGTGGGAAAGGAACAAGCAAGGGAGGCAGAAATCTGGCTTTAAGTGTGTGGTGTAGTTACGTGGTTTTTTTTTTCATTTTTATCATCCAATGGTATTTACCAAACACTTTATTGCAATTGCTGATATTGCCCTGACTCTACTGAAGATCACAGTTGAATAGAGAAGTCTCAAGTGATTCTGATAATTAGCATGACTTCATTTCATCTCTTTCTGTCTTTTAAATCTGATGATATACAAATGCTGTTGGGGCCCTCTATATAACGGTGTTCAAACAATGGGGAAATTACATTTCAAAAGTTCTCAATTGGTTCCTTGTTTTATTTTTTTATTATTTTGTTTTGGATCATGATTTTATCAAAATGTAACCCACTTTTGATATTGGGATTTAGCTTATTGTTTTTAAACATTTTTTGCACTAGACCTGTAAGTTTATCAGTTTATCTCCCAAGTCAGATGAGCAGAAAGTGTCTTGGGACAGTGGAATGTTAAGTGATTGGCCCAGGGTCACATATCCAGCATGTAGTAGAGTCAGGACTTGAACTGGGTTCTTTACAATCCCATACCAGGTATCTATTCATTGTGCCACTCTACCTCATAAACCTTTATGGGGCATCAGTTGCTGCCCAATTCTTGGAGAAGATCTGTGTTGATGCCCTTGCTGCGATGATATGTAATACTTTCAAATCATGTAACCCCTCAGCTAAGACCCTGGAGCATCTGTGTCCTTTTCTATAAAGTATGTGTGGCTAGCAGAGTGCCTACAACATACTAGGCACTCAAGGAATGTTTGTTGATTGATTTATTGTTGAATATCTCATAGAGTCATTGTTGCTGATGTCTTTGTTTTTTGTTTTTAAAGTAAAACTGTATGGGGCGCTAGGTGGCGCAGTGAATAGAGCACTGGCCCTGAAGTCAGAAGGACCTGAGTTGCAATCCAGCCTCAGACACTTAACACACTAGCTGTGTGACTTTGGGCAAGTCAATTAACCCCAATTGCCTTCCAAAAAGCCAAAAAGAAAAAAGTAAAACTGTAATTCATGCATCTCTCTAAGAAATTTTTCTACATGTATGGGCAACTTTCTCCTCAGTGCTCTAGCTGTGTAATAAGGGGTATTATTTATCTATATGTCTCATAGGGGAGTTGTTAAGTAGTAATGAGTTAATGTTCAAAAAAGGATAATATTGTTCATGTTTAGGAGTTTCAAAGTATCTCAAAATGAAGATATCAGGAGTTTTCTTGTTCTTAGTCATATTTATACAAAAAAGTAATTCACTTTGTGAGTTATTTGCATTTGCATGGCACCTCTGGGCTGAGATTCCCCAGAGATATAAGACAGAGGTGAAATAGGGTAAAACTAGCTCTTCTGTTTCTGAAAAGAAGTGGAAAGTTTTTAAAGAAAACTCAATAAGTATCTTGAAATGTTTAAAGGGCCAAGATGGCAAAAGTCAAATTTAGACTCAACATAAGGAGACCAGGGGAATATCTAGCATTATTCCTATCCAACTGTGAAAAGGGCTCCCTTAGGAGGTAGTAGAAGCACTTTCACTATTTAAATAGAAGGTTGGTGGTGACTTGTCAGGTACATTGGAAAAGAAATTCCTATAGAAAATATTTATTAAACTAGACAGTTTCTAATGACTTCCAAATCTAAGGTTCAGTTCAATTATTTCAGCATTTATTAAGCATCTACTACAGCACAAGGCATTATTACTATGTCCTGGGTGCTAGGAATAAAATTGTTTTAAAAAAAAATTAATCCTACCCTCAAGAGCTTACAATCTCCTAACAAGGAGATTCTTGTGTAATTCTGTGAATATCCAGTCATTTAGAAAGGTCCATAGCCACAGTGACAAAGACAATTACATTCTTTTGGGTAGCAACTAGGTGGTCCAGTGAGTAGAGCAACAGGCCTGGAATCAGGACAACCTGGATTCAAATTTGGCTTCAGAAACAGTTACTAGCTGTGTGACCCTGGGCAAGTCACTTAACTTCTGTTTGCCTCACTTTCCTTAGCTGTAAAATAGTGATGATAATAATAGCACCTACATTCCAGAGTTTTGTGAGGACCAAATGAGATAAATATAAGTATTTGGCATAGTGCCAAGCACAGAGTAAGCACTCTATAAATGATAGCTATAGCTATTGCTATTCTTTTAAGATAGGAGTGATATTTCCTAAAATTTCAAACTTGGGGAAAATGAGGGGAAATTTAACTATTCAATTTATATTGTGGCAAATCAGGGCTCAATCACTTGAAATAAATCTCTTATCTCCTATTGCCAAAGAAAAACTGAGTTATAGACATTGCTTATGTTCACTTGTGTCTATAAAATTCTCCAACTCCTGTCACACTACTTTATCAGGCTTTTTCAATCTATGAAATTGTTTAAAAAGATAATTGATTTAATTATTCAAATAAAGCCAATTAAAATTGACTTTCCTGGATAATTTCCTACATAATCCACTCAACTTTGCTCGTGCTTATTTGGCAACCCGCACATTTTGAAAGGAGATAAAATGGTGTCAATTGGTAGAAATAGTCATGTCTTGATTCCTCATGGTTTTATTTCCCCATTTGTACTGTATTCAAGTGAGTTTTCCTGATAAAAGGCTCTTGCTGAAATGTCAGTGAATCAGGGTCCCACTAACTAAACATTTACCACTAATACGGATAAGGTAACAAGTGGTGTGCTCTAGTTTGGATAAAAGCTGAACTTTCAAAAAATTTTCTAAAAATACATATACATACATATACGTGCAGGTATATTCTAAGGATTCATGTATGTTAATTTCCCTTATTACCACAAAAAGATCTGCTTTCATTTTGATCTATTAGTAGCATTCTTCTACATGATAAATACAGATACAATATTACTTGATGAGGGGAAAAAACAGGAATGCTATTGGAATTTAAATCTAACTAATGTGAAGAGACCTTTTAAAAATCACTTTGTTGAAATTTAATCTCAAGTATTCTCTTCCCTTTGGGGTATGTTATGTATGAAATCATTTCTCATCCATGGAGCTCAAGCAAATAGTGAATCCATTTTGGAGAGGATGGTCAAATATAATGGGTCATTGTGCCTGGTGTCTATAGAGCACAAAAAAGCCTTTGATTGAGTAAAAATAGAAGCAGTGTCAGAGGCACTGAGAAAGGAAGGAATTATAGAAATATATGTTGGTGGCAGGAAGCATCAATGTCTGGTATTTGTGATTTTAATTTGCAAAGAACTTAGATTCAGATATGCCCCCCTATCTCTAAAATTGTCAATTCGGAAACCTGAAATGAAGGTATCATTTCAATATAATGTTTATAGTGTTAATTATTTGGAGGCAATTATAGTATTATGCTTTATATTATGTCACCATAAACTATACATACATAGACACAGAAATGGCATTTTTCCCTTAATGGAATTATATTTCCTAGAGGACAAAGACTGTTTTTTGCCTTTCTTTGTATCCCTAATACTACATACAGTACATGGTACATAGTAAGTATTTAATAAATGCTTGCTGACTGACTTCATATCAGTAGAGTTCATTTTCGCAATTGTTAACAGCACCTGTGTGGTATAAGTTGTTAGTTACAAGTGAAAGAAAATTTAAGAATGGATGTGAAATTCAGGCATTCGGTTCATTACACTGGTTCCTGACTATCCCTGCCCAGTAGATCACTCTGCTTCCATCAAGAAACATATCCAAGATACTTCATGTTAGCTGGTAAAAACTGTGTGTATGTCTTTTTTTTTCTTTTTTTTCAGAGGGCAATTGGGGTTAAGTAACTTGCCCAAGGTCACATGGCTAGGTTTTTTTTTGTTTGTGTGTGTTAAGTGTCTGAGGTTGGATCCGAACTCAGGTCCTTCTGACTCCAGGGCCCGGCGCTCTGCTCACTGAACCACCTAGCCGCCCCCATGTGTGTGTCTTGACACTTCAAATAATTGCCCAAGAATATACCATAAAATCTAAGTATGTGAGCTGAGACTCATGCAATGTTACAGTTATGTAGAAAGAAAGCATTTTAGTTCCACCATCATGAGAAAGAACTGCTTATTTCCTTCCTTCCAACTCTCCTGCTTCTGAGAAACAGTACAGGGCAGTAGTTTCAGTGAAACAGGTAGCCAACTGGAGCATTCTGCACATAGGTCAAAATGCTTCCTCTTACAGCAAAGTAATCATTTTCAAACACAGGCATCCTAATGGCTTCCTGGGGGTTACTGTGATAGGTGGTAAGGAATAAATCTCTTTGATTTTGGAGCACAAAGGTTTCATATTTAAAACCACTCTCATCCTTTCAATGATAGATGCCCTGACCAGAGACAGTTGATTCAGCTTAGACTGAGTTTTTCCTGAGGAAGTTTTAATTATTCCATTTACTATTTTAAGTCTCAAGGTACAGTAACAGAGAAATCTTTCCAGAAGTTTAGTAGTAGCTGGAGAAGAGAATGAATAGGAATTATTAGTCAAACTGGTGCACAATTTTATTCTAACATAAAATTGGGTGCTACTGCGCAATATTCTGCACATATAAAAGAGATGTTATCATAGTATTCAGTACATAGATCTACACACGTGCATATGTACACACATACACTCCACATATACAGTGGTATTCTCCCAGTTAGAATGTAAGCTCTTAGGTGGTAGGAATTATCTGACATATCTTTGTATTCCCCTCTACCTGGCACATAGTAGGTAAAGTGTGTGTCAATAGACTGATTAATCACATCTAGAGTTGAAAGAAAACCTTGGAGGTCATTTATCCTACACTTTGAGAGAACTGAAGCCCTGAAAAATCAAGAGATTTGCCTGAGGTCACACTAATAGAAAATGACAGAGCTTAGATTTGAACTCAGGTCCTATGATGCCAAATTCAGCATTCTAGCCACTATCCCTCATTCCCTGCCCAATAACTCTGTAATATCATTGGCTTGGGTCTGCATATTCAAAAAATTATTTGTATAATTCAATTCCTGAAACACTTTCCTTTAAAATGGTCAGGTATTTAATATTAAAGTATTTGAAAGTTTTTAATGTCTACATTAATTCAGGAGGTAGGGATAAGAGATATGTTAGGAAATTCAAGTGGCATAACATAAAGTTCTTTTTCAAAATATATTTCAATTAGAACTGCCTGCCTGGACAATTGCCACAGTTGTATGACATTTATCAGCTTATAGGCACAGCTATGATTTCATTAATACTTCTAGTTGTTTATTACAGACCCTGAAGTCTCTTTCCTTCCTCACTCCAAAGATAGGAATCTGAGAAATGCTTTTTTATTGTTGTTAAGGCAGGGTCCAATCAATTTAATGAAGAGTTCTACCTTGCAGTAGCTCCCACTACAGGCAATGGATTCTGTTCCACTGATCAATATTGTGAAAAGTATCATTTTAAAATCTGTTGCCCTAAATTCTTATAAATTGGCAGAAGCAATTGTCCATTGCTAGGGCGTCTCTGAACTGATAGAAACTTTCTGCTGTTAGGAATGTTTCTGCTTTCCTGAGGGGGTGAATCATGCCAATCTGTCAGCAGCTGTATGTCCCAAAGCCAAGGTTTTGGAAGCCCATGCTTCAACAATCGAGACACGATTATCTCCAGCATAGGGCACAAGCTAAGCGACAGATCTTGTTTCACAATATAGATGTCTCTAATCCCACACAGTATCTGACTGAACTGTCCTGCTTAGGAGCAAGCACAACTGGAAGGGTTGAAACTGTATTGGATGACTCACCCAACTTCCTTTTGATTAGCTCCCCTTAAATGCTAAACCGAAAAATCATCTCCTTCCTTGTAGATAAACAGTGCTGTTTTATCCATTCTGATATCTAATCTTCCATTTTGATTTTTATGGCTAACAACATTATTTTTTTTGGATCAATGGTGCCTCTGGCATCTCTTTTATATCTGGTAAGTCTTTCATGTACCCAGCAGGTCTTTCAGATAAAGTTTCCAAATGGTCATCTGTCCTGGAAGTAGATACTGGGCCTTTTATGAGTTTCACTCTTTAATAGGCCCTTGTTGTTACATTAATAGGGTCAGCACTATTATCTAGCTATACTTAGAAAGTTGGTGTATATGTGTGTTTTTGTGTATATATATGTGTGTCTGTGTGTGTGTATGTTTTACTTTTTTCCTGTGTGTATGTTTTACTTTCTTCATTTTATTGCTTCTTTTAATAGCAACAACAAAGTTGAAAAGAAGCTAAAAATGTTCCATGATAGATATTTCCTGGGGGAAAAACTGTGGCAACTTCTCAGTGTTGACACTAACAGGGGAATCAGTGCTTTCCACAATTCAATCATGTGCTGAAATCACTTGTGTCCATATTTTGAATAATATACACATTGTCTGCCATATTAAAATAATATTTTGTGAGGGGTGGGGGTGTCTATCTAAATAAAATTAATCCTAGTATTCATCTTCTGGCTTCTCCACTCTACAGGTATATAGTACAATAGAGGGGTAGTCTAAGTGTTAGTGTCTCTACTCATTCCTGCTCAGAATTACCATTAACCTACCATATAGTATCAGAATTGGAAGGAAAAAAAGAAGGTAGGAAGGAAACAGATACTTATTAAGTGCCTATCGCTGTGTGAAGTTCTTACTTTTTTTTTCTCTTTCCTATTTATTTATCCTATCATATTTTTCTTTAAAAAACTGGGACAATTAACTCTTTTGTTTCATTGTAGCAGCAAGCACCCCAGAATCCTCAGGGTGGCTGCCAACACAGGTTCCTAGATCTGCTTTTCTAAAGGAAAGTAACTCAAAATGGGTTAACAATCTTGCTTTAATCAATCAAACATATATCATCTACCTAGTTCAGGGGAAAAAGTCAGCACCCTGAACTTTGGAGAATACAAACAAGTTACAAGCAGAAGTTACAAGCAGACAGAGAAACAGATCAGGAGATAGGCTTCCAGCTATCTGACCATTACATCCATACCTAGTCAGTTACCAGAGAGGGAAGCACCAACATCTGGGTTTTCAAAGGGGTGGGGGGCTCGATGGCTGCCCAAAGACTCTTCTGGTCAAATCACACAACTCTTCTCAAAGTGAGCCCCAAAACAAACCCTCATGTCAGAATATATATAGCCTTCTCCTGGCTCAGAGAATGTAACAACCCTCTTGACCCACTGCCCAATCACAAAGCAACAAGGTGTGGGCATTCTTGAAAAACAAGCCTCCCACCATAGGCTCCATGTTCAGCCTATTAGGGGGCAGAGTGTATTTTCAAATCTGGGAAGGTTCTCAGAGTCTATCAAAGGGCCAAGGGGCAGAGAAAATCTTCAGATTCCCATTGCCATAACACCCATGTAGTTCATTTCTTGAAACTGAGATGTGAAAAATCAGGCTTTGATAAAGCCCATTGGGATTCAAATGGTGCTACTTGACTATGCCTTTATATGCAAACCACTCTAGCTCCCATTGATTGGCTAATACTAATAATTGGTTGGTCCCAACCCAAGCCTTACTTGCTCCTTGTTTGAATTTTGATGGTTCTGAGTGAGTGTAAATAGTAATTATTTCTGTTCTGGCTAGAAATTCTGATGTTCTTCCGCTCTCAGACTAATTCTTTTGCGTAGGCAAACTAGGCCATCTTTTGCCTCAATTGTTACCTAGCCTTAAATCATTGAATGGGTGTTGCTTCAGACAAACCTGGGAAAGACCTTAACTTTAAAAGGCCATGATCTCCCACTGCATCTGGGACCATCTCTAGTCACCCTGACCTGTATCTTGCCACTGGACTCCAGTGACCTTAGGGGGGAGTATGAAGCTGGTGACTTTGCACAGCTCTGACTCACTTAAATCCAATTCACTTGCAAGTCAAGATGTCATTGGTACTCTTTGAGAACAAAAGGCTAACAACAATCTGATCTTCACAACAACACTGGGAAGCAGGCCCAGTTGAGAAAACTAAGCAAGACAGACATTAAGTGATTTGCCATAGGTTACACATCTACTAAGTGTCTGAGGATGGATTTGAACTGGAGACTTCTTGATTTCTGAGACCTAGCATTCTATCCATTAAACTATCTAATCGTCAGGGACAATGTTTACAGGAATCTCAGACATCATCTAGTTCAATTGTCTCATTTTACAGATGAGAAGTAAGGCCCAGACAAGTGAAGTGACCACCAAGGTCAACACGAGAGTATCCGAGCCTAGGTTTGAAGCTTGGTTCCTTCTCATAAATCATAAAAATCCTACTCTTTCCACTCTATAAAATAGCTATCAGAGGCTGTTGACTTGAGACATGGTATAGTAATAAGATGCTGAACTTGGAGAAAAGAGATCTGTATTCAGATTGGACACTTACCAGCTATTTGATCATAGATAAGTCCTTTAGCCATTTAAACAATTTAAACCATTAAAGATGAAAATTTCACTAAGACTTTGGGGACATCCTGTATTTCATTTGTCTTTTAGGTTGTCCTTGTGTTTTCCATATGTATTATCTATTTTGCTTTCATAATAGTCCAGTGAAATTGTCAAGGGAAGCATTATCATGCCTATTTCTTAGATGAAGAAACTGCAATGCACAGAGGCTGGTCATTTGCTCAAGGATACCAGCACTGGTGCTGGAACCCATCTTTTGCAGTTCCTAGACCGATACTATTTCTCCTCTGCTATACTTCCCTCCCCTTTATCTTCCAATGTTGTCTGTCTCCAATCCTTTCCCTCATTCCTTGCTGCCAATTTCCAAAGGGGTTTGGAGTTAACAACATCAGCTATTTAGGGGTCAAACAGATTGGAGACTATGTATAGAAATGTGCTATAGTAAAAAGAATATTAGACATAGATTCTGAAGAAAGGAGTGAAATTCCTGGATCCCCCACTTTACTAGCAGAGAGATCTTAGATGAGTAGCTTCAGTTCTGTGAACTTCTATCTCTTCAGGTGAAAAATCAGAAATAATAATGCTTGTGGGAGCAACTTCACAGGGTTATTGTGTAAAAAAGCACTGAAGAGCTATAAAAAATGTAAGCAATTCCAAAAGAAGCCATAGTGAGTCTAGTCTAGGGGTGGGAAACCTATGGCCTTGAGGCCACATGTGGCCCTCTAGGTCCTCAAGGGTAGCCCTTTGCCTGGATTCAGTCACTTGAGGACCTAGAAGGCCACATGTTCCCCACTCCTAGACTAGCTATAGCAAGATCTTGAGACACCTATGTGGCTCAGTCAATAGAATGCTGGCCCTGGAGTCAGGAAAACCTAAATTCAAATCTGGCTGAGACACTTAATAGCTCTATGACCCTAGGCAAGTACCTTAACCCTGTTTGTCTCAGTTTCCTCATCTGTTAAATGAGTTGGAGAAGGAAATGGTAAGCCATTTCAGTATCATTGCTGAGAAAAGTCCAAATGAGGTAACTAAAAGTCAAACATAGTTAAAATGACTGAACAACAACAACAAAAGTAAGACCTTTTATATTGATTTACCTTTTTTCCCCTACTTTACTGATGATTTCCTGCCAACCAGAGACCATAGAGATAGAACTACCTCTGTGTTGTACCCCATCATGGGTCACGTATAGGTGCTTTTGCTAAATGCTTCAGGATAAGAAAAAACCATTCTCTCTAACAGTGGCATTAAGGCAGTTTCCAGATGGAATTGCCTTGCTTGTACCCTTGCCAAAGTCAATCCACAAGTATTTATTGAGGCCATCACACTGGTTGGGAACTTTAAAATATAATAAAAGTCCTTAAATACCAGAGGCATTTGGAACCCTTGAAAATTATCAGACTCAGCCTGCACATGAGAAACTGAAGGCCCAGCAAGAGAAAAGGTGCATGACGCATGACCAGTGAGCCAGAATAGCAGCTCCTTCTCCTGGCCCCCAGGTCAGGTTTACATCTAACTCATATGGCATGGTCCCATATTAGGCCTGGTTTTTATACTCCAGAAGATTATATGAGTTAAATTATTCTAGTTGAGAAATTGCTTCTCACTCCTTTCTAAATGCTCCTCTATCTGGATTCCGATTATATCATTCAAGTGAAATTGCTCTTTCCAAAATTACCAGTAATTTTTTCATGCTGTATCTAATGGAATACTCTCAGTCCTCATTTTGGATCTCTCTGCAGTACTTCAGACCATTGATCAACTTTCCCTACAAACTCTCCCCTCTCTAGATTTTTGTGACTGCTCTCTCTTGGTTCTCCTCATTCTGTCTCCTCTGTTGGATTTTCAACCTGGTCAAGCCCACCAACCATGGGTGATCCTTGAGGCTCTGTGCTGAGCCTTTTTTTACCCATCTCCATATTATCTCACTTGGTGAGATCATCAGCTCCCATAAGCTCAATTAATGTTTCTACACAGATGATTCCCCCTATCTTTTTATTCAGCCTTTATAGTCTCTCTCCTGAGCTTCAATCTCACATCATCCACTGCTTTGTAGACACCTCAAATTGGATGTCCTATAGGCACGTAAGATCCTGTGATAGTCACTGAACCGCTACCTGCCTCAGTTTCCTCATTTGTAAACTGGGGATAAAAATAGTACCTACCCCACAGGGTTGTTGTGATAATATTTGTAAAAGAAGTTATAACATAGTCCCTGAAACATAGTAAGTGCTATATAAATGCTAATTATTATTATTATCATTAATCAGTTTAGGGTCTCAGATTCCTCATGAGTGAATTGAACTAGGTGATTACCAAGCTTCCTCCCAGTTCTAAAACTATGATCCTTTGCATGTCATAAGTATAAAGATAAATACATTATGGTCCATGGTGAGTCTGATAAACATGGCCAGTTAGCTAGCCAGTTATGGTGTAATCATAATGGTACATAAGGGACCTCATCTTTCAGGGCTAATAGCCAGCATGGAATCACAGACAAATTGGCCCCTAAAATAAAGCCTATTGGAGGAGATTTATGAAAGAAATTTTACTTTTTCAGGATCAAATCCTATGTAGAGAAGTGAATGTACTCATGTACATTAATAAGCCATTAAAAAACCAATATTGTACAATATTAACCACTGAAGTAAAGGAATGTCAGTGGAATGATAAATGTATACGGTGTGAATTATACAGGTGTATATACATGCATGTGTGTATATACACACATGTATATATAAATTTATATAGAATATATTATATATGTTTATATATTATGTAATATACATTTATATATACACACATGTATATATAAATCTACATAGATTCATTCTCTCAGAATCTATGTAATTCACATGGAATTTTTAGTGTAAAATACTTCTTATAGTTCATTGAATCAAAGATTTAGAAGTGAAAGGAATATTTTACAAATAAGGAAACCAAGGCTTAGAGAGATTATATAATTTTCCCAAGATTATGTAGATGAGTAAGAGTTAAAACCAGTATTCAAACCTATATCCTCTGATTACAAATCTAGCATTCTTTCCACTGGGTTTCTCGGATCCTTTTAATAAAGATGGCATAATTTTTCAGTCAGTAACAGAAAGTTAAGTATGCCTCTCAGGAGTCAACAAAGTTCATAGACAGGTTCTTATAATGGCACCATGTGGCACTTATAGTGGTGAGGGTAAAATGTTTCTCATGCTTGGTATTATTTATTTTGGCTATAGAAAAGGTTCATTTCTCCATTATGATATTCTTGAATTGACTTTGTATGCATGTGTCTTTTCTTGATTTTTTTTGCTTGAAATTTGCCCATCCTAATGACCATTTTAAAATTGGTTTGTTGCTTAGTGTAGAATGACACCTCTTTCTTCTAAAAAGATACCTTCCTAACATTTCTTTGGCATCCTCTAGACTACAAAAATCTGGGCAAATGAGACTCAAGAGAAATCTAGAGAAGAGGCATTTTGCTTAAGATATTTCAGACAAATGTGTGGTAGAGACAGAGTTGTGTGTGTGTGTGTGTGTGTGTGTGTGTGTGTGTGCGCGCGCGCGTGTGCATGTGTGTCTGTGTGTGTTTAAGGTTTCCACTTAAAGTTCGGTGCCAAAGCTACAGTACTTATACATTTTCTAAATGTGTTTTAAGCAATAAGTTGTACAACATTTTTAGAACATGTGTTAAGCTATTTCTCTAAGAATGAAGCTCTTAACAAAACATAAGCACTCTGCATGAGATCTTAGCAGCAAAGTGCTTAAAAGATAAAGTAAGAATTGGTACCATGGGAAGAACACCAGCTGTAGAGCACACAGGTCCATTATGAGAAGTATGGTAGTGGGTAGGGAGAAAATGATTTAATCAGGAGTAAAACCAATTTTATTATAAGGGCACGCAGGGGGTGTGGCACCATAGTGAGAGGGACATTTCAAAATATCTGACAGATTTCAACAATGTGAAAACCCCGTTCTTTAAAGTGACAGTAAACCCCATCAGGTCTCTCTTTTTGATGCTATTGTTAACAGTTGACTGTTTAAAGCTGGCCTGCTAAGATGCTGTCGATCTATTTCAATAGTATGTAGCCAAATAAAAGACTAATTGTTGAAATGCGATCAATCAAAAATGATCACAGGGTGGAAAGAAGGTCTCCTCTGCTTATTTAGTTATGGACAAAATCATTGTTTTGCCAGAAAGGTAAGAATAAAAAGTGAAGGGAGGTAACCTCAATAAAATAAACAGATTCACCTTTGTTTCCTCTCTGTGCTATATCCTGTAAGACAGAGATTGTAACTTTCTATTGATGGCATGGATGATTTATATTATATATCTATATATATATACATATATGTATATGTGTATGTATGTACGTATACATATACAGCTATACATACTATATATACATATATTTTTTTCTTTGAAAACCACTTTCAGATAGCTTACGCTCATGTTTGAAAATGAGCACAATCTTGATTTGAGTCTCAGCCTGTCCCCTACCTTCCTCCCCGCAAAAAACATTCACACACAAAGAGAAACTATCAAGGATGCTCACACTGATGGTGTCCTTTTATTTCGTTCAAAGCACCACCACAAAATGCAATCATGAAGCTGATGTCAGAAGGTAATATCAGAACCAGATGAGTGTGAGTTAAAATAACCTGTTCTTTAAAAATAATAATAATCATAATCCCAGTTCCTCTCAGATGTGGGAAATACATATGCATGTTACTCTGTTGTAAGTGAACCTCAGACTTCGTGAAATGGTTACTTTTAGCTTCGCTATACACAAAATAAAAGACCTGCTTCAAAATGGCACAAGGAGAAATGTGACAGTTTTTGAACCTGGGTGTCATGGTCCTTGTCATCATAAATCAGTAGCATCAGGCCCTGTGAATTCCCACAGATCTCCTTGGGTGAGAACGCTTCTTCACCTTCATAATAAGGAGGAAAAGAAAGAAAATATAACTCCCCAGCATAGCTTTATTTCTATTAAAATCTTCATTTTGGCATTTTGTTTCTTTAATATTTAAATTTCTCGATTCACTCAAGTTTCACAAGCAAACATTTTGTCGTTTCTAAAAGGAGTCGGTAAGTGCTTGTGGTTTGTCTTTACTGTTATCATTTTTGACAGCTTTGCATAGCCTGCATAGGCCAACAGGGGTCTGTCTAATATTGTTGCTGGGCAAATCTTCTTCCCTGAGATGAAAACTAAACAAAATATTTTTGAAGCAGTAAGAAGGAATTAATGTCCTTCCTCTCACAGTACTCTATTCCTTGCTGACATTACATTCAGGCGAAAAAAAGGAGAAAAGTGTTACCCATTATTCCCTTGTACATAGCAAGGCTAACACATGTAAAGCAATAACTCATTTTCTATTGCCATGTTTAGCATATGTCTCCTGTTGGCTCAGCAAGGCCTTTAGGCCGGTCCCTTGAGCCGGCCATCATTGGCAACTCTTAGCCCCTCGGCCTCAAAACCAAATAGCTTTGAATCATGTTGAGCTGTGATGCTAATTTTCATACTGATGCATTATGGGAATAAATGTATCTGACATACTGTGTCAATGGCACTGTCTCTTTGTGTCTCTTGTTTTTTTGTTAGCTGCATTCCTACAGATGGTATTCCATTGAAAATGTTCCCTTCCTACGGAAAGGAAAAAAAAAACACGCACAGCACCAAACCTCTAGGTGCAGAAGGCTGTTAACGGTTGCTGATGATAGTAGGCAAACATTAACATAATAATTAGTGTCTTGTAATTGTTTCATTAAAACCAGTTGTTCCATTTCTCCTCGTGTTTTCCCAGAAGAGAAGCTGAATTTGGACGACAGCCAGTGGGAGGACATCCACGTTGTCACCGGAGCACTGAAGATGTTTTTCCGGGAGCTGCCTGAGCCGCTGTTTCCATACTGCTTCTTTGAACAGTTTGTGGAGGCAATAAGTAAGTACCTCACATTCAGGAGCAGTTAGTGAAATAGCCTGTCTGTTTAAAAAATAATAATAACAGTAGTAATAATAATAATCAAAGAGCAGACACATCCCCAGTGCTCTCTACTTTCCATTTTGGTTGTTGTGGTATTTGATTGCTTTTTATTTCAGGCTTTGCGTTACTAAGTTAAAAAAAAAAATGTATCCAGTCTAGATTGGCCCACTTATTTAAAATGGGCCTTATGAAATGAAAACAAAC
Source organism: Gymnobelideus leadbeateri (assembly GCA_011680675.1). NCBI lineage: Eukaryota > Metazoa > Chordata > Mammalia > Diprotodontia > Petauridae > Gymnobelideus > Gymnobelideus leadbeateri. The sequence goes on along the minus strand of WOXC01011136.1, from coordinate 85,890 downwards.
AGCTTTCCATGGCGACTGATTTAAATGAGTCACCCTTTATATTCCTAGCCTCTATCTAGTCTGTTTTCAGGATTCCAATGAGTACAAAAGGCTCTTTTAAAATGTGTGCATTTTGTCCAGGTCAGTTACTTATGACATTTCATTAAAGATTTGCAAATTACCAACTGAGGCAGCACATTCTCCACTCTTTTTCTTACCCTTCCCCACCAACACTGGCAGCTAGCCAACTGTGATTGACCTGCAGACAATAAATTATATTTTTAATGACAAAAGCTTCTTCTCATGTGTTAAATTGGTGACATGTCACAGAGAAGTTGCATCTCTTTCTGCCCAATGGGTGTCATATGGACTAACATTCTAAGCTGCTTTTTTTTTTCAATCATTATGGGTTATTTTTTTCTTTTTTAGAAAGAACCAATTTTTAAAGTAATATTGTATATTTTTTCTGAATGTAAGGAAACTTCTCCCATGGATGCTCTGAGAAGCAAGCAACCAACACATCTCTAAATTTAATATCTTAGGGTACACTTATGAGAATTGTGACAGCTTGGAAAAAGTTGCCTGGCAAGCAGGCTCATTTTTTTAAGGGGGAAAAAAGCTTGCAAGCCTAGCAGGAGCTTAATTAAAGTCCAATCGAGAAAAATCTCCAAAAAAAAAAAAAAAAGCTCGACTTAGGAGGTCTGGTCTTTGATGACTGTCTGTGCAGAGCTCCTATTAATGGGAATGGGAATTTGGTGAGCCCACATTGGACAGCAGACTTGTCAACATGCCCTTTCATTCAGTTTTCATTTCGCAAAAATCTTCATATTTATGTAAGGTCCCAGAAAACTGATGTCAAGGGGAATAAAGCAGAGGTGATTCTCTCAAGGTCTTTCTCCTCTTACTGCTTACAATTACAGAGTTTTCTTTCTTGCCCTTTTAAGGGCAGGAACAATGATCATCAATGGGTTTTCAGGGTGAGGGCAACATTCTTTTCCCATTTCCTGGCTTTTTATTTCAACCACTCCCATGTAATGGGAAGAATAATGAAGAGTCAGGTTTTACAGTTTCCATGTTCTCGTAGTTTCTTTAATAACATGTACATGAAAGGCCTACAAATCTTTGGTTTTATACAAAAACTGGAATATACCTGATCATTTAAGTATGTCTCTGGGTCAAATGTTCCAAAAAGAGATTGAACCAACAGAGGGAAGTGCTGGAAGATGAGCAGAAAAGGGACAAATATGTGATGGGGCCTTGATTACTATCTGCCAGCATAAACTTAAGGGAGCCATTCAACTTCCTTTATCTTTAGGTTAAAAATACCAACCCTGGTTGTATCTGTGTTCTGATTTACTGTGACAGATACTATTTAAAGTTCTTTTAGCACATCTTCAAATTGGATTATTTAATCCATTCACTCCCCACCTCTCCAGTTGGAGGAAGGAGATGATCATAACCAGACATGAGCACATACAACCTTTGATTTGACATATGAAAAGCACCATCCTGTAGCAGCCCTTCACTCACATGTGTGCCTGATTGTTTTGGCCAACAAGGTGTATGGCTAGAGTTCATATAGGTCAGGCTTGATGTGGACAGCATTCTGCTGAAACTGATTACCATTGACTATCGAAGCTGCCACCTGCAAGGGATTTCAGTTGAAAGGGCCCATATGTTAGTCAAGAAAGACAGAGAGAAACAGAAACAAATAGAAGTAGTCCTCACCTGCGAATGTCCAAGAAGGGCCTGCTAGTCAGGTGAAGTAGTGGAGAAATATACACTAACGATGCAAGTCTAATAGCAAGCAGGCAGATGTTTCCTAACATGCATATTACTGGTCTAACTTTGAAGTCCGACTCCCACAGCTTTTTGCTTGGCTATTGTGAAACTAAGAAAAAATGCCCATCCTTATTGTTTCCATCCATTTGTTCAATAAGTGCTTATGAAATACCTACTATTTGCCTGACACTGTACTCATAACTCAGCAGCACAAAGACAAAAATAAACTCAAGGAGCTTACATTGTAGTGGGGAGAAACAACATGTACACCAGAATAATATGTAAGTATGATCCAGATATGGTTGACAGCTTGGGCAAAGGCACAGATAGAGAAAATAAATGCCTGTGTATGAGGAAGAGCAAACAATTGGGTTAGAATATAGACTGCAAGAAGGAGTAATTTCAGTCAGCCTATAAAGACAGGCCAGAACCAGATTGAGAAGGGCTTTAAAAGAGACATTGATTTGTATGTATTTTAATGCTAAGAGCACATAACAGGGAGTTACTGGAATGTCTTGAGAGGGGAGTTACATGTTAAGACCTTTGCTTTAGGAATTTCCACATGGCAGCAATGTGGAACATAGATTGGACTGAGAAGAATCTAGGCCAGGATCACAGATAGGAAACTATGTGGCAATAGTCCCAATGGGAGAGGATGAGGGATTGAGTTAGAGTGGTGGCCATTTGAGTGGAGAGAAGAGGACAAGCTTATGATACAGAGGTAGAATCAAGGAGATTTTAGGACTGAGGAGATATAAAGCATAAAAGAGGGCAAAGAGTTAAGAATAGTTCTAAGGTTATAAGCCTGCTTACCTAGAAGGGGGTTATACTTTCATTTGATAATTTGCCTTGTCAAGTCCTTAATTACTTGGCACAACAACACTATTTCTCAGACACTGACTATTTATGATAGAAGGAAGATCACTTGCCCCTCTTGGACTCATCTTTCAGTTTCAATAAATTCAACATCCTGACCCAGAGGTATATGATTACAGCCTTATAGTGCCCAGAGCCCTAGGCACATGTATTCAGAGTGAGGTTTCACAGATCTTTGTCTCAGTCCTAATTCCTAACTCCCAGTTTCTAATTGTGAGGAAAAGGTCATTTCTATTAGAAGGATACCATAATGACCACTGTTATGTCTTGTGAGAGCAAAGATTCTTTCCTTACCTTTCCCTTCTAACTTTTTTCCAGTTTTCCTCTACACAATATATAAATTGGAGATAGCCTTTTGACCTCAAGGTGAAAGTTCTGTTAGTGATAGTGCTAAAGCTGAAAAGTGAAAGGCCACCAGAAGATAGCACTAAAAAGCTTTGGTCTAGGTGAGGGAATGCTCTTTCATGCGTAAGAAGTTAATGACCACTTGTTATGTTAGAAAGCTTGCTAAACATTTTGAAGAACAGAAAACATTTACTTTTTAAAATAGTTTTTTTTTTTTGGACGGAAAAGGAGCATTATTATGATAAGCTGCAAAGGTCATAGTGATCTTGTTTTGATAATACACACTGGGGTAATAAGACAGAGAGAGAAAGAGAAAGGGAGGGAGAGACAGACAGACAGACACAGACAGAGAGATGGGGGCGGGGGAGAGATTATGTTATATTTCAGAATCCAAGGGTTTCAACCATTGATCTGAAATTCCATCCTGAATGCCAAAGCAATTAGGTCACCTACAGGTCATTTCCTAGGGATTTAACCCTCTCACTGAGAGGATTTAATTCCTTGGAAATAATTTGTGCTGAAATCATTATTCATACCATAAATTGGAACTAGGTAGAAAAAACACCACAGCTATAGTATTTTTATGATAGGTGATACAATCTCACTGACTGTACAGTGAGGCCAGGCATTTCCAGGGTAGTGGAGATGTTACAAGAAGTAGGATGTTGGGCTGTACTGGTCACTTCCTTCCTTTCATTCTTGAGGGCCAGACAGGTATACAAGGACCAAAACAAGGGCTAAGAAAACAGTATCCTCTCCAATTTTTGCCTCCACAGTTTTTGAAGAGCAAAGGAAACCTAGAGAGGGTTAAGAGCCGTACAAATCGCTGGGATGATTTAGTTGAAAGAAAAGATGACTGAGGGGTGATTTAATATCTGGCTCCAAATATCTAAAGAACTGACCAGCTGTTCTCATTCTCACAGAAGACAACTAAATGAAATGGGCTTAAATTTCGGCAAGGCTGATTTAGGGTAGAAATTAAGAAGAACTTCCTGAAAATAAACATAATAATTAAATAGAATTCTAAAGAGGCCTATTGAATATTCCCGGATATCTCTCCTTCTTTAAAACCTGGAATACATAACTATTATTTGAATGGCTTAAGTATTACACAGCATGAAGATGTTTTCCAGTCCAAGAATTGTTTTATTTCATTTTCCTACTGCCCATTGCCTTCCCATCCCATTCCCAAATCCTTTCAATCTGATGAAATGTCCTGATCCTAGCACTGCCCATTTCAATTTTTTCCCCCTCCAGGTTTTTTTTCTTGTGGCTTCTCTTAGTCTGTCTCAATGAGGTACTCTTGGACATAGATTATTTCCCATATTTCTCCTCTGCCTTTTCTCAAATCCCAACTGTTATCAGAGCTCAGAAAAGAGGCTGTTTGGTGATGGTAAATGAGAATGGGATGAAGAAAGAAGTAATGCTGGTTTCCTCTTTCGTGTTATCTACTTGCAGGGAAAAGTGGAATTTATTCCCTCCCTTTTAAAACATAAGCTCTAAACTCACCTATAAGAAGAAGTGATCAACCCACCAAGTTCTGATTAAGCCTCTGCTCAGCAGAGGATTTTGCTTATTAGTTTTGCAATGTACCAATTTGCAGTTGCTCATATATTGTGTTTTGAGATTTCTTAAGATATTTTTGTGCCCAACTGCAATTCTTCTCACCTGTTATATAGGTGCAGTAAGTGAACAAGCTGCTTTATCTTTGTTTTTTCCTTCACACATCCCCAGGACATGTTTCTCTACTTCTAGGCCTAAACTACCTCTATCATCATCTTCAGCAACAGCAGCAAGCATTTATTAGGTATCACTAAACACTAGGAATTTGAAGAAAAGCAAAAAAGATGATTCTTGCCCTCAGGGAGTTTACATTCTAATGGAGGAGACAACATACAACTTTCTCTTTTGTCATTTCTACCAGCTGAAACCCCTGAAGTTACCCTCAGTTTGAACCACCTTATAGTTCAAACTCTCCATAAAAGTCCAACTCCAGTAGTTCATAGTGGCAAGGAGGTGACCTCAGGTTTCAAAGACTATGCCGTTAAACTCAGACAGGTTGTACAAAATTTAAAAAGTTTTGGAGGGGCGGCTAGGTGGCGCAGTGAGTAGAGCGCCGGCCCTGGAATCAGAAGGACCTGAGTTCGGAGCCAGCCTCCGACACTTAATCCACACAAACAAAAACCTAGCCGTGTAACCTTGGGCAAGTTACTTAACCCCAATTGCCCTAAAGGGGCGGCTAGGTGGTGCAGTGAGTAAGAGTGCCGGCCTCGGAGTTGGGATGACCCGAGATCAGATCTGGCCTCAGAAAATGAGCACCCACGCATAAATAATGACTAGCCGTGTAACCTTGAGCAAGTTACTTAACCCCAATTGCTTTAAAAAAAAAAAAAGCTTTGGAACACAGGCCAGGGGACAACCTGTGTCCTTCCACTGAGGACTGGTCTTGGCCAAGGACAGAAAGACTTGTCATCGGAAGATTGGGTAGCCAGTGATGAACTATCATCATTGGAGGCCATAGTAAGCTATAGAATGGGCAAACATTCTAAATGGATCTCCTATACAATAGATTCTTTGTAATGACAAACATTTGTGATGGCAAAATGGGGCAAAAGAAATTAAATCACACAGTTTTAGACCACTTATAAACATTATTTCAATTCAGTGCCCTTAAGGTGTGGGCTTTGTTGAACAATCAGTGATCTATGAAAAGAAACGGAAAAAAAAAACCTACAGAAGAAATGGAGAAAAAAAGTTCACCTTTAAGTAGTTCTTTAATGTTTAGAAATTGCTTTACATACATTATGACATCTATCCTACATAAAAATTCTGTGAGATGGGGACTATTTTTATCCCCGTTTTACAGATGAGGAAACTGAGACTTGGAAAGTTTAGGTGATTTTTTGCCAAGGTTACACAGCTAGTGAATGTCTAAGGTGGGGCTCAAACCCAGGTCTTATTGAATCCAAGTCCATCCTTCCTTCCACAATGTCAGGATGCCTCTTTGTTGCTAAGAACTTTTTAATTTATGAAAGAGAGCAAAAACTTGTATATATGTTGGTGAATCTATTTCTTTCTTCAAGGAGAGAATCAGAAGAGTCTCTCTAGATGTAGATGTCAGTTTTAAATGTCATAGAATTAGGGGATGTACCTTTGATTTCATTAATATAGGGAGTTTTTAGAGGAGAAAACTTTCTCCACCAGTGAAAGTTAGCATCTTTTCTACAACTCCTAGCACTGCAAAGTTATCTAGAGCCCTGAGGGGTAGAGCCAATTTTCCAGTTTCATCTAAATATACATGAGGCAGAATTTGAACCCAGGTTTTTCTGACACCAAAGTGAGATTTCTATCCATTACACCACACTACCTAATAATACAAAATGTATTAATTGACAACATTATAGTGCACAGTTTACAGAGTACTTTTTTTAGAATAAGAGCACTGACTTAAGTAGAGGTCAAAGTATCTATCATATTAAAAACCTTAAAAAAGAAAACATATTTCAGACAGTTATTCCAGCCCAATTCATTTAAATAAACTATAGAACCACCCCCCCTCCTCCCAAGAAGAGGAAATGAACTAAAGTTAAATAATTTTACTTGGACTAATGACATAGATTAGAGGATTTTAAGTGTTGGAAAACAGTTGCTCCCCGCCCCACTTCCCCAGGGAGGAGTTTGAAAGAGCAAAGAAAAGTGACCAACCAACCCAGAAAATAGATATTTTTTTTCTTTTTTAAATAGCATTTTATTTTTTCCAACTACATATAAAGATGATTTTCAACATTCAATTTTTATAAGATTTTGAGTACTGAATTATTTCTCCTTCCTTGCTTGCCCCCTCCCCAAGATGACAAGCAATCTAATATAGATTATGTATATGCCATCACATGAACTTATTTCTACATTAGTCACATTGTGAAAGAAGTGAGAGAACAAAAGAGAAAAACCACAAAAAACAAAAAGTGAAAATAGCTTGCTTCAATCTGCATTCAGACTCCATAGTTCTTTCTCTGGATGTGGATAATATTTTCCGTCATGAGTCTTTTGGAACTCCCTTGGAACTGATTATTGCATGGCTGAGAAGAGCTAAATCTATCATAGTTGATCATTGAATGATGTTTTTGTTACTGTGTACAATATTCTCCTGGTTCTGCTTACTTTACTCAGTATCAGTTCATATAAGTCTTTCCAAGTTTTTCTGAAATCTGCCTATTCATCATTTCTTATAGAACAATAGTATTCCATTACATTCATGTACCACAACTTGTTCAACCATTCTGCAATTGATAGGTATCCCCTCAATTTCAAATTCTTTGCCAGCACAAAAGGAGCTTCTATAAATATTTTTGTATATGTAGGTCTTTTTCCATGTTTATGGTCTCTTTGGGATATAGATCTAGTAGTGATATTGCTGGATCAAAGAGTATGAACAGTTTGACTGCCCTTTGGGCATAGTTCCAGATTTCTCTCCAGAATGGTTGGATCAGTTCACAACTCCATCAATAATGCATTAGTGTCCCAATTTTCCCACATCTCCAATATTCATCATTTTCCTTTTTTATCACATTAACCAATATGATAGGTGTGAGGGGTCATCTTGGAATTGTTTTAATTTGCATTTCTTTAATCAATAGTGATTTAGAGGTTTTTTTTGCATATGACTACAGATAGCTTTAATTTCTTAATCTGAAAACTACCTGTTTATCCTTTGTCCATTAGGCAGTTGGGGAATGACTTGTATTCTTATAAATTTGACTCAGTTCTCTATATATTTGAGCAATGAGGCCTTTAACAGAAACACTTGCCATAAAAATGCTTTCCATTTTTCTGTTTTCTTTCTAATCTTGGTTGCATTGGTTTTGTTTGTGCAAAAATTTTTGGGTTTTTGGTTTTTTTTTTTTGCTATTTTGGAGGGCAGTTGGGGTTAAGTAACTTGCCTGAGGTCACACAAGTAGTTTTTTTGTTTGTTTGTTTTTCTGTTAAATGTCTGAGGCCAGATTGAAACTCAGGTCCTCCTGACTCCAGAGCAGCACTCTACTCACTGTGCCACCTAGCCACCCCAAAAACTTTTTAATTTAATGTAATCAAAATTATCCATTTTGCATTTTATGATGTTCTCTAGCTCTTCTTTGGTCACAAATTCTTCCCTTCTCCATAGATCAGACAGGTAAACTATTCCTTGCTCTCCTAATTTGCTTATGGTATCACCCTTTATGTCTAAGTAATATACCCATTTTGACCTTATCTTGGTATATGCTGTGGATGTTGGTCTATGCATAGTTTCTGTCATATTATTTTCTAGTTTTCCCAGCAATTTTTGTCAACTAGTGAGTTCTTATCCCAGAAGCTGGAGTCTTTTGGTTTATCATACAGTAGATTACTATACCCATTTACTACTTGTCTTGTGTACCTAAACCATTCCACTGATCCACCAATCTACCTCTTAGGCAGTACCAAATAGATTTGATGATTGTTGTTTATAATATAGTTTTAGATCTGGTACAGCTAGGTCACCTTTCTTTGCATGTCTTTTTTCATTAATTTCCTTGATATTCTTGACCTTTTCTTCTTCCAGATGAATTTTATTATTATTTCTTCTAGTTTTGTAAAATATTTTTGGTACTTTGACAAAGAACTGAATGAGTAAATTAATTTACTATATTAGCTCACGCTACCCAGGGGAAAACTGATATTTTCCCAATTATTTATATCTGACTTTGTGTGAAAAGTGCTTTGTAATTGTGTTCATAGAGTTCCTAGGTTTGTCTTGGCAAGTAGACTCCCAAGTATTTTATATTATTTACAGTTGTTTTAAATGGAATTTCTCTTTCTAACTCCTTTTGCTGAGTTTTGTTGGTAATACATAGAAATACTGATGATTTATGTGGTTTTATTTTAAATCCTGCAACTTTGCTTAAGTTCATTATTTCAAGTAGTTTTTTAATTGATTCTCTAAGCATATATCATTATCTGCAAAGAGTGATAGTTTTGTCTCCTCATTGCCTATTCTAATTCCTTCGATTTCTTTTTCTTTTCTTATTGCTAAAGGTAACATTTCTAGTACAATATGGAATAATATTAGTGATAATGAGCATCCTTATTTCACCCCTGATCTTACTGGAAAGGCTTCTAACTTATCCCCATTATAGATAATGCTTGTTGATGGTTTTAGATAGAGACTACTTATCATTTTTAAGGAAAACTCCATTTATTCAAATGTTCTTTAATGTTTTTAATAGGAATGGGTGCTACATTTTGACTAAGTTTTTTTTCTACACCTATTGAGATAATAATATGATTTCTGTTGGCTTTGTTATTGATATAGTCAATTTTGTCATTAGTTTTCCTAATATTGAATCAACCCTGTATTCCGGGTATAAATTCCACCTTAGAATAATCCTCATGATAAATTGCTGTAATCTCTTTGCTAATATTTTATTTAAAGTTTTTGCACAATATTCATTAGGGAAATTGGTGTATAATTTTCTTTCTCTGTTTTAGCTCTTCCTGGTTTAGTTATCAGCAGGATATTTGTGTCACAAAAGGAATTTGGTAGGACTCCACCTATTTTTCCAAATGTTTTATACATCTTAAATAAAATAGTTTATATAATCATTCTTTAAATTTGTAGTAGAATTCACTTGTAAATCCATCTGGCCCTAGAGATTTTTCCTTAGGAAGTTCACTGATGATTCTTTGATTTCTTTTTCAGAAATAGGGTTAAGTGTTTTATTTCCTTTTCTGTTAATCTGGGCAATTTACATTTTTGTAAATATTCATCCACTTCACTTAAATTGTGAGATTTATTGGCATACAATTGGGAAAAACAACTCCTAATTATTGTTTTCATTTCCTTTTCATTGGTGGTGAATTCACCCTTTTAATTTTTGATACTGGTAATTTGGTTTTCTTCTTTTTTAAATCAAATTAACCAAAATATTATCAATTTTACTACTTTTTTCACAAAACTAGCTCTTAGTCTTATTTATTGATTCAATATTTTTCCTACTTTAATTTTTATCAATCTCTCCTTTGAGTTTCAAAATTTCTAATTTGGTGCTTAATTGGGGATTTTTAATTTGCTACTTTTCTAACTTTTAAAATTGTATGCCCAATTCATTGATCTGCTCTTTACCTCTTTTATTCATGTGAGCATTGAGAGATGTAAAGTTTCCCCAAGTACTTTTTTAGCTTTATCTTACAAATTTTGGCATGTTATCTCATTATTGTCATTCTCTTTGATGAAATTATTGATTGGTTCTATGATTTTTTGTTTAACCCACTTGTTCTTTAGGATTTGATTATTTAGTTTCCAATTAATTTTTTATCTCTCTTTCCATGGCTCTTATTACATGTAATTTTTATTGGATCGTGATCTGAAAAGGAAACATTTAATATTTCTGCTTTTTTCATTGGATTGTGAGGTTTTTATGCCCTCATACAGTGCCATGTACCACTGAGAGAAAGGTATATTCCTTTCTATCCCCTTTCAATTTTTTCCAGAGGTCTATCATTTCTAACTTTTCTAAAATTCTATTCACCCCCTTAACTTCTTTCTTGTTTACTTTGTGATTAGATTTATCTATTTCTGACAGGTGGAGGTTGAGATCCCCCACTGTCTGTTTTTTCCTGTAACTCACTCAACTTGTCCACTAAGAATTTGGATGCTATACCAATTGATGTATTTATGTTCTGTATTGGTATTACTTTATTGTCTATGGTACCTTTTAACAAGATGTCGTTTCCTTGTCTCTTTTAAGCAGATTGATTTTTGCTTTTGGTTTGTCTAAGTTCAGGATTGCTGCCTCTGCTTTTTATTTTTTTACTTCAGCTAAAGCATAATAGAGTCTGCCCCAGCCTTTTACCTTTAGTCTGTGTGTGTTTCTGCTTCAAATATGTTTCTTGCAAGCAACATATTGTAAGATTCTGGTTTTTAATTCGTTTTGCTATCTGCTTCTGTTTTATGGAAAAGTTCATCCCATTTACATTCATAGTTATGATTACTAATGCTATATTTCCCCACATTTTATTTTCCTTCTGTTTATAGTTTTTTCTCTCTCCTTTCACCCTATCCCTCCTACCAGTGTTTGACTTCTGACCACTACCTCTCTCAACCTGCCCTCCCTTCTATCAATCCCATTCCTTTCCTTTCCCCTTTCCCCTGCAACTTCCCCATAGGGTAAGATAAATTTCTTTACGCAGCTTTGTGTTTGTGTTATTCCCTTTTTGAGTTGATGAGAGTAAGGTTCAAACAATCCTCACACCCCCTCCTTTCCTTCTACTGTAATAAGTCTATCATGCCTCTTCATGTCAAAAGATAGATATGGCAGCTTAGAGCAACACCACTTTCTAGTACAAGGTCATTTACAAAACATTGTGACAGAGGATAACTAAAGACAAGGTAGAATCTTACTAATTTCACTGAGCCTGACACCTCTGTGAAATTTCAGTGAAATCCATAGGAATGCAATAGGGATCATTCCAAGTATCCACACTGGATAAACAAAGTGAAAGCAATCAAGCAAATAGCACAAATTAAGTAAATTCTTTATGCTAAGCTCTGAGGATACAAATATAAAAGTGAGACAGCCCCTACCCTCAAAAAACTTGCCACACATTATCCAAACTACAGAATAAAGTTCTGATAACTCCATCAATTTAGTCACCAGTGTAAATATTGTGGAAGCTGGTACAGATAGCCAACAGGTTGAACACAGAATTAAGGGGAAGTAGGTAGTTTTGCCACTCTCTTGGGAGACAGCCTGATGACCCCAAACTTCTAAGTGCCACACAGTCCCATGTCTTTAATGCTAATATTATCCTGGTAATAATGTATGGCTGTGAATCATGAAATAGCACCATCTCAAAAGAATCAAAATGACAAGTAGCTCCAAACACATGAGTAAAAACACTTTCAGCATAAATCAGGTATAATATCACCAAATGTGATATTTGAAAGATATTTGCAAGGACATTTATGACCAAAAAAGGAGATGAGTTTGCAATGCACCAAAAATGAAAGATGCCAAATGTGTAACTATATGGATGACACCAAGATGTTTTCTTAACTGTGGAAATAACTCCAGTATGATGGACTTTTCATCTTTGTTGGTGGAGGGAGTACTCTGTATTGAAACTAAGTCCATTCATGTATGTCAGGAAAATCACTGATAAATTAGAATAATAACTGGATGCTAACTCCATGAATTTCTTTTGTTGGACAAAATCATTAATTTTTAAACCCCTTTAGAAGAAAAACTATATCCAGGAAGAGGATATCAAAACCACTGGAAAACATTTCAAAAATGTAATTGAATACAAATTGATACAAATTTTATAATGGCTTTGAGTGACCTCCAGGAACAACTTAGTCCTTCATGTGCTATTGTAAAAAACTGAGATAACATTTAAAATGAAGATCAGTCTAAGATTAAGATCCGAATAATTTTAAATCCTTTTGCAAGGTATCAGCAGGAAGGGACCTCAAAAGGTATCTGGTCCCACACTCTAATTTTACAGATGAAGAAACAGAGGCTCAAGGAAGTTAAAAGACTTATCTAAGGTCATAAAGGTAACAAGTTTGAATACCACTTCGCTTGTGGATGGTAACCCAAGTACTCTTACTTCACAGCCGGAAAGTTTCAGGTCTCTTACACTTTTTTCTTCTACTATGGACTGAATGATTTACATACATATTTAAGGTATACCTGATAAATATGTGGAAGGAATAGGTATGCTTAAAATTACTTGCTACAGAAGAAAAGATACCACTGTGTCTAATGGTTATTTATTAGTACTATTACTGCTACTGATAATAGCACTATTACCAATATTGTATTTAATTGTTTCAGTCACATCTAACTCTTTACGGCCCCTTTTGGGATTTTGTTGACAAAGATGCTAGAATCATTTGCCATTTCCTAATCCAATTCATTTTATAGATGAGGAAAATGAGACAGGCAGGGTTAAGTGATTTGCCCAGGGTCACACAGCTACTAAGTGTCTAAAGATAAATATGAACTCAAGAAGATAAGTCTTCTTGATTTCAGGTCTGGTACTCTATCAATTGCACCACCTAGCTGCCCCTATCATAGTAAAAGTACTATTATTTAATAATTTAACATATAGTAATAGTTTAATAGTAATAGTATTATTATTAGTAATAATACTAATTGCTACTACTTTTTTTTGGAGGGGGAAGGCAAGGCAATTGGGATTAAGTGACTTGCCCAAGGTCACACAGCTAGTTGTGTCAAGTGTCTAAGGTCAAATTTGAACTCAGGTCCTCCTGACTTCAAGGCTGGTGCTTTATTCACTGTACCACCTAGCTGTTGCTACCAATAATAATGTGTGTGTGCTGTGTGACCCTGAGCAAGTCACTTAACCCTGTTTGACTCTGTTTCCTCATCTGTAAAATGAGCTGGAGAAGGAAATGGCCAACCACTCCAGTTTCTTTGCCAAGAAAAGCCCAAAAGGGGTCACAAAGAGTTCAACAAGACTAATCACTAAACAACAACACTAATAATAGCATTTGACTTGGCAAAAAACAATGCAGCCCTAAAGGCACTCTTCCCACAAAGAGTTTCTCATGCATATGTTAAGACTATGTGAGATTACTTGATAAAAGTAGTTACATAGATAATTTGTTTAAAAGAATGAAAACCTCTTATTATTAATTTCAATTACAAAAAAGAACAGGAAAATAACCAACATTTATCACCTATCTAGGGTTTCCTATAAAGGGTGCAAAAAGAGGCATTCTCTATGGATGGTGAAGTGTTGCTGAAACTCTGTTAGTGGATAACACTGAGTTGATTACTTTGAGTCCCAGACCATGACACAGTATCTTCAACAAGATAATACTAATGAGCAAATACTAATGAGATTTGTCTAATAATTCATACTGGAAAAATCAAGTGGATATCCAGCTAGTTGGCACAGTAGGCAAGAGTGTTAGACCTGGAGTCAGGAAGTCTTGAGGGCAAATCCAGCTTCGGATACTTCTTACCTGTGTGTTCCTACTTAACGTCCCTCAACCTCAGTTTCTTCATACGAAAAATGGGGAAAATAGCACATACCTTTCATGGTTGCTTTGAGAATAAACTTAGATATTTATAAAGCACCTTGCAAACCTTGCAACTCTATATAAATACTAAATATTATCATTATTATTAGATGCAATTGGATTCATTATACATTCAATTAGTTTATCACTCCATATATCTCAGACAGGACTACAAATGGATGATGAATCTGGTCAAAAATTGAACAAGAGGAAGACAGTGAATTGATTTACATGTAGAAAACTGTGCAGAATTCTTAATCATCTCAAATTCTTCCTCAATGCAAAGCATCTTCTTTTTATCACAGGAATGTTTCTAATGATACCACAGCATTGCAGAAGTTGAAAAGCCATAATCTCAGAAGAATCAAAGGCCCATGTGACTCAGAGAGCTCTAGGCAGACTGAGGGGTTATAAGTAGTCTGTGCCATATTTCTGACAAAGATTTGCCTGCAAGAAGTGGAATAAGAGATGGCAATAAGCAAAACATATGATTAGGAAAAAAAAAGGTGGACTGATCATGTAGAAATAATGAGGAATGAACAAATGGGCAGCTCAAACAGTGCCATAATACCCACAGAATCTCTAGCACATTGAGGAGATTGTGAGTGATCCATGGAACAACATGAACAAGAATCACATATAAGAAAGTATAAATAGGGGCGGCTAGGTGGCGCAGTGAATAGAGTGCCGGCCCTGGAGTCAGAAGGACCTGAGTTCGGAGCCGGCCTCAGACACTTAATCCACACAAACAAAAACCTAGCCCTGTAACCTTGGGCAAGTTACTTAACCCCAATTGCCCTAAAGGGGCGGCTAGGTGGCGCAGTGAGTAAGAGTGCCGGCCTCGGAGTTGGGATGACCCGAGATCAGATCCGGCCTCAGAAAATGAGCACCCACGCATAAATAATGACTAGCCGTTTAACCTTGAGCAAGTTACTTAACCCCAATTGCTTTAAAAAAAAAAAAAAAAGAAAGTATAAATAGATTCTGATCTCCTACATCAGAAGGAATACTTACTTTGATGAGATCACACATCTATTGAAACATTACTTTTTTTTAAAAAGAGATTAAGTAAATAATAAATATTTTAGGAATGAAGGAAGGAAGCATTTATTAGGCACCTATGTGTCAACCACTATCCTAATCTAATTGCTTTATGAATATCATTTCATTTTATCCTCATAAAAATCCTTGGAGGTAGGTGTTATTATTATTCCCATTTTAGTGGAGAAAACTGAGATGGGTGGAGGTTGTGATTTGCCTGAGATTGCCCAGCTAGAAAGCATCTAAGGACATATTTGAATTTAGATCTTTCTGACTGCAAGCCCACTGCTCAATTCAACATACTGCCTAACAATTTTTTTTAATTTATTTTTTATTAATTTATTTATTTTTAGTTTTCAACATTCATTTCCATAAGATTTTGACTTGCAATTTTTTCTCTCCCCATCTTTCCCCTACCCCTTGCCCCCAAATAGCAAACTTACTGAATACCCTTTCCCCCAACCTGTTCTCTCTTATATCCTCCCCCTTTACCCTCCTAACTTTCTAGTTAGGGCAAGATGGGTTTCTATACCCCAGTAGCTGTATATACTATTTCCCAGTTACATGTAAAAAAACAATTTTTAAACATTTGTTTTTAAAATTTGAGTTCCATATTATCTTCCCCTCTTCCCTCCTCACCAAACCCCACTAGGAAGACAAGCAATTCAATATAGATTATGCACGTGTAGGTACCCAAATAATTTCCATAGTAGTTATACTGTAGAAGACTAACTATATTTTCCTCCATCCCATCCCACCCCCCCATTTATTCCATTTTCTCCTTTGACACTATCCCTTCTCAAAAATGTTTGCTTCTAGCTACCCACTCCCCCAATCTGCCCTCCCTTCTATCATCCCCCTATTATCCCCTACCTCTCTATTTTCCTTTAGGGTAAGATAACCAATGGTTAAGATACCCAACTGTTATTCCCTCACTAGGCCAAATTCAATGAGGTTGTCCCATTCCCTTTCACTTTACTTCTCTTCCCCTCCATTATAACAGTTTTCTCTTGCCTCTTTTATATAAGATAATTTACTCTAATCTATCTCTCCCTTTCTTCTTCTCCCAATAAATTCCTCTCTCACCTCTTAATTTTATTTTTTAGTTATCATTCCTCCATATTAAACTCATTCTGTGCCCTCTATGTATACATGAACATGCAAATGCTCACACACATATATTTACATACACATATATCCTCCTATACATACGTATATGTATATATACATATATATTCCCTTCAGCTATTTTCATACTGAGAAAAGTCTTATGAGTTACAATTATCATTTTTCCATGTATGAATGTAAATAGTTCAGCTTTAATAAGTTCTTTATGATTTCTTTTTCCTGTTTACTGTCTCATGCTTCTCTTGCTTCTTTTATTTGAAAGTCAAATTTTCTCTTCAGCTCAGGTTTTTATATCAAGAATGCTTGAAAGTCCTCTATTTCATTGAATGACCATATTTTTCCCATTATGCTCAGTTTTGCTGGGTAGGTGATTCTTGGTATTAGTCCTAGCTCCTTTGACCTCCAGAATATCATATTCTAAGCCCTTCAATCCCTTACTGTAGAAGCTGCTAGGTCTTCTGTTATCCTGATTGTGTTTCCACAATAGTCAAATTGTTTCTTCCTGACTGCTTGCAGTATTTTCTCCTTGACCTGGGAACTCTGGAATTGGACTATAATATTCCTAGGAGATTTCTTTCTGGGATCTTTTTCAAGAAGTGATCAGTGAATTCTTTCAATTTCTATTTTGCCCTCTGGTTCTAGAATATCAGGGCAATTTTGCTTGATAATTTCTTGAAAGATGGTGTCTAGACTCTTTTTTTTTATCATAGCTTTCAGGTAGACCAATAATTTTTAAATTACCTCTCCTAGATCTATTTTCTAGGTCAGTGGTTTTTCCAATGAGATATTCACATTGCCTTCTATTTTTTCATTTGTTTGGATATGCTTTATAGTATCTTGATTTCTCATAAAGTCATTAGCTTTCAATTGCTCCAATATAATTTTGAAGTTTTTCTCTTCAGTGAGTTTTTGAAATTCCTTTTCCATCTGGCAAATTCGGCTTTTTAAAGCATTCTTCTCCTCATTGGTTTTTTGGAACTCTTTTGCCATTTGAAGTTAGTCTATTTTTAAGGTGTTATTTTCTTCAGTATTTTGGGGGAGTCTCCTTTAGCAAGCTGTTGACTCCCTTTTCATGATTTTCTTGTATCATTCTCTTTTCTCTTCCCAATTTTTCCTCCACTTCTCTTACTTGATTTTCAAAATACTTCTTGAGCTCCTCCATGGCCTGTAACCAATTCATATTTTTCTTGGAGGCTTTTGATGCAGGAGTTCTGATTTTGATGTCTTCTTCCCACTCCATGCCTTGATCCTTTTTGTCCCCAAAAAAGGATTATATCGTCAGTTTTTGCTTCCATTGTTTGCTCATATTGGCAGCCAATTACTTGATGTTTGAGCTCTTTGCCATGGTAGAATTCTGCTTCCAGGGGTGGCTAGGTGGCGCAGTGAATAGAGCGCCGGCCCTGGAATCAGAAGGACCTGAGTTCGGAGCCGGCCTCCAACACTTAATCCTTACAAACAAAAACCTAGCTGTGTGACCTTGGGCAAGTTACTTAACCCCAATTGCCCTAAAGGGGCGGCTAGGTGGCGCAGTGAGTAAGAGCGTCGGCCTCAGAGTTGGGATGACCCGAGATCAGATCCGGCCTCAGAAAATGAGCACCCAAGCATAAATAATGACTAGCCGTGTAACCTTGAGCAAGTTACTTAACCCCAATTGCTTTAAAAAAATAAATAAATAAATAAAAAGAATTCTGCTTCCAAAATGGAGAGATCTATGTCCCAAATTGCTGGGGGATTTTCAGCTGCTGGAGCTATTAGATGGGTGGCCTCTCTACAGCCCCCACACGCTCTGGCTTACTGGTCACACACCTCAGGACCACCACTCAAAAACTCGATCCAGATCCAAGCAGGTCAAAGCAAGAGTGATTACCCTCTGAATGGTTGCTAACACAAATGATAATCAAGGCTTTGTTCAAAGACCTCTGTGGTGAGAACCTATTGCTTCTTGAAATGAAATAGCCCAATCACTTTTGAATGACTCTGATAATTAAAGGTTTGTTCTGATATAAAACCTAAATTGATCTTTAGCTTTTACCTATTTCTCCAAGTTCTTTTATATGAAGTCTAAAATGTCCTTGAAAATTCAATACATAAACTCTACTAGAACCAGAGAATCACCACATTCAAAACTCTTGCCTAAAATCACTTGAACATACATTGATCCATGTAAATTGAAGAGCAATTATTTTAATTGATGTCACCATACCAAATATTCATCCCAATGGAATGAAAAGATCTCAAAATATAGAGACATAACTGAAGAGTTATTTGTTGTTTGGTTTTCTTTGTTTTTTTTTTTGGTGGAAAAAGAGTAAAATGTCATTCTCTTCATCCTTTTTACTATTGCAGTTGTCCCAGAGATGCTTTCAATGAGCCTCTAGGGGATCAATATTTCTATTCAAATAAAAAACCCATACTTTTATCCACCAAACCCACCCTGTTATCTGTTATTCATGTCTGCCAAATATTAAGTATAAAGAAACAGTAATATAAAGGAACAACCTATACCAGGACTGCTTCTGTATGAATTCCATCAAATTTAAGCCCTGATACTAACAATAATTATTGTCAAAATCATTATTACTGTTACATTGTAGACTCATATTGAACATGCAGAAGGCAAGTTTTCACAAAGAAAAGCTTTCATAAGCACAGGAAGTAACCTTCATGTTGAGCAGGCATTTCACAAATACTTGCCATTGATCATAAGGGGAACCAGTCAAGACAGTATTGATGGCTTGGCACAGTCCATCCCCACTAGTGAAAGGGAACTCATACAACATGCCCAGCTGTCAGCTAGTCAGTAACATCATCTTCATACACAAAGGACGACAGCTAAAGACATTGTAGTTTTGAGAAACAATTTCTCAGTTGCATGCTCTAATGGTTTTCTCCATGGTAATCATACCATTGTGCTGTTAAAGTATTGTTTGAATAGGTAATTGAAAAAAATTCCCAGTCAAATATCTTTGTAAATATTTTCTTTGCTCTTGACTTTATGCTGCCCTTTGGTCAAACTATTTCTGATGCATCGTCAACTCTGTTATGACACTCCTTGGGAGAAAGGAAACAGAGCTTGCAAGACACTTGACTAAAAACGGTTGCTGAACATAAAAGTATGATAGTGACAAATTGCCTTAATACCAGAGAAAGTGAAAAATGGAATCTAAAGGACCATTCCTTGGGGGGGGAGGGGAAAGAGATGTAAAAATATCCCTTTCTGTGCTAAATCAAGGAAAGTTGGAATTAAAAGTAGGTTTTAATATAAAAGAAGTCCTTCTATGCAAGTTTCTATAGAAGGTTAAAATTCTTACTGACTTGGTAATTTTTATTGCTGCAATTTTTTTTTTTTGCAAACTGGGAAGTTT
Organism: Gymnobelideus leadbeateri; assembly: GCA_011680675.1. Lineage (NCBI taxonomy): Eukaryota > Metazoa > Chordata > Mammalia > Diprotodontia > Petauridae > Gymnobelideus > Gymnobelideus leadbeateri. The sequence goes on along the minus strand of WOXC01011136.1, from coordinate 66,306 downwards.
ATGGTAGGTGACTGGCCTGTCTCTTAACTCATGCTAATTATATACATAATTAAATACATTTTTAAAGAGAGATGGAGTGCTGACTAGAGCCAACTGGCTTGCACAGGTGTCTTAATAAGAATAGTTTTAGTGCTAGATAATAAACTGTACCCCAGCCTACTTGAGGCTGCTGAATAGAAACATTTTTTTGCAAGTTGAACTGTGTGGATCAAAACTATTGTTGGAATTTGAAATAGAGATTCATAGGGTAATGAAATGCTAACCCCAGTAGGAAAATGGATGCTTATCTTTTAATTTTCTGAGAATTTTTATTTCCCAGACACTCCATCATGTATTTAAGGGGGTCACTTTGCAAAGTCATAAGCTCTTCAAGATGAATAATTAGTCAGTCTTCATGAACCAGATACATGAACATGCTTACTCCCACAGCATGTACATTCTATTCCTTTATTTAAAAAAAGAAAACAGAGAGAAGAGACAGGGGCGGAGCCAAGATGGCGGAGTAAAAACAGCTTATCCAAGCCACTCTGCCACCAGATTCCCCCCAAACTATGTAAAAGGGGACTCTGAATAACTTCTGGAGCCCCAGCACCCACAGAACGACACAGAGAAGCTAACCTCCCGCTGAGAACAACCCAGCAGCCCTGCAGGAAGGACCAGCGCAGCGCTCTGGGAGCTGGCAGCAAGCAGCTCGCAGAGTGTGGGGAGCCAAGCGGAGCCCAGGTCCCCATGAGCCAAGGTTTTAGCCCCAGGGCAGCAGGGCCAGCAGCCGGCTGGAGAGACCCCAGAATACCAGCAGCTGTGGCGACTCCAGAATTATCAACATAGGCATGCCTAGGACAAAGTAAGAGGATAGTGCCCTATGGACTTTGGGACCAGCATTTGGGGAATGCGTCGGCTTCCTCCCCTGGGGGCTAGAAGCCCCTGAGGAGACACGCCATTTTGTAGTTTTCAGAGGCAGCTCCAGCTCCTGGCCTCTGTGAACTGTAGGGAGATCCAACAATCAGTCTTGGGGGGGTAATCGCTCTTGCTTTAACCTCCCTGGATCTGGATAGTGATCTTGGGTGGAAGTCGTGGGTGAGTTTACAGCTTGCCAGAAATGGAAGTTGCTCTCCCACACATTCGGGATGAAAATTCCCCTGTCGGCAAAGACATACTGTGGCAACAAGCCCAAAAGTCAAGTAATTAAGTGGCAATATGCCAAGGCAAAGGAAACAGAAAAATGCAACCCTAGACTCCTATTTTGGGGGCATAGAGCGGGAAAAGGACTGTGAGGTCAGAAGTCCTGCTCCAAAAGCCCCAGGGGAAAACATGAGCGGGTTGCAGGCCATAGAGGACCTTAAGAAGGACTTTAAAATCAAATAAGAGAAGTGGAGGAAAAATTAGAAAGAGAAATGAGAAGGATGCAGGAAAAGTATGAAATGAGGGTCAACAGCCTGACTGAGGAAAACAACACCTTAAAAAATAGACTAACTCAAATGGCAAAGGAGGCCCAAAAGGGCAGTGAGGAGAAGAATGCCTTAAAAAGTCGAATTTGCCAGATGGAAAAAGAATCTCAAAAGTTCACTGAGGAGATTCATTCCTTCAGAGTTAGACTGGAGCAAATGGAAGCTAATGACTTTATGAGAAATCAAGAAGCTGTTAAGCAGATCCAAACAAATGAAAGATTAGAAGGCAATGTGAAATATCTCATGGGGAAAAACCACTGACCTGGAAAATAGATCCAGGAGAGACAATTTAAAAATTATTGGACTACCTGAAAGCCATGATCAAAGAAAGAACCTAGAAATCACCCTTCAAGAAATTCTCAAGGAAAACTGCCCTGATGTTTTAGATCCAGAGGGCAAAATAGAGGTTGAAAGAATCCACAGATCACCTCCTGAAAAAGATCCCAAAAGAAAACTCCCAGGAATATTATAGCCAGGTTCCAGAATCCCCAGATCAAGGAGAAAATACTACAAGCAGCCAGGAAGAAACAATTTCAATATTGTGGAAACACAATCAGAATAGCCCAGGACCTGGCAGCTTCTACACTGAGGGATTGAAGGGCATGGAATATGATATTCCAGAGGGCAAAAGAGCTGGGAATGAACCCAAGGGTCACCTTCCCAGCAAAACTGAGTATTTTGTTTCAGGGGAAAATATGGTCATTCAGTGGAATAGAGGACTTTCAAGCATTCTTGAGGAAAAAACCAGAATTGAATAGAAAATTTGACATCCAGACACAAGAAGGAAGAGATGCCTGAGAAGGTAATCAGGGAAAAGAAATCAAAAGGAACTTATCAAAGTTGAACTATTTACATTCCTATATGGAAAAGCAATAGCTGGGACTGATGATATCTTTCTCACTATGAAAATAATGGAAGAAGGGGGTGTGGTCATATGAATACATATGTGAATGTGTGTGTATATGGTTACAGTTATATATGGATAGAGGGCATAGGTTGAATTTGTTGGGAAGGGAGAATACTCAAGGGATGAAATTGTGAGGTGAGAGAGGAAAGTGGCAAGAGGAGATGGGGAGAGACAGGGTAGGGTAAACTATCTCATGTAGAAGGAGCAAGGGAGGGGGAGAATAGGAAGGCAAAAAGGCAAAACCACATCCTCATTGAATTTGGTTCAGGGAGAGAATGACATACATACTAAATGGGATATCTCAACCTACAGCAGAATAAGGGGAAGGGGGATGAGAGGAGGGATGATGAATGGGAGGGCATCCTTGGGGGGAGGGGAGGTTGGAAGTACCCACTATAGAAGAGGGACAGGATCATGTAGGGAATGGACCAGGTGGGGGGTGGGATGAGTGGGAGGGAACTATAAGCAGCCTTGTACAATATATCTACTATGATAATGTTTTGCATAGCTAGACATGTACAACATATACTGAATTGCTTATCTCCCCAGAGGGAATGGGTGACAAGGGAGGAAGGAAATGGATCTGAAATTCGAGGTCTTAACATTAAATGTTTCATATATATATAAGAAAACAGAGTTCCTTCTCAGTGGTAGCAGGATACCTTGAGCTCTTTTACTAATCATAGATTGCTCTGGCAACTCAAGCAACCAGCTATTAAATCCACCATATCAGTCAGAAAAAAAAAATACTCATGGGGCTGCAATGAAGTAGGAGATCCGGGTTCCCATACATAAACATTGCCAAAATTTTGAGTTTTCTTTTCATGCTGCAACCTCCAGAGTTTTGCAGGAGCCTATGAAATCCATTTTATTTGATCTTCTCATTTTAAAGATAAAGAAACTGATGTCCAGAAGGTTTAAGTCACTTTTCTGAGGTCACGCAGGAAATAGCTATGGATTCAATCCTCTGGCTTTGAATCCAGTGCTAAACTGATAACTGGGAATATAATGGATAGGTAAGCAGAAATAAGGGAATCAGGAAGAGAAGTTGGCAGAGAAAATAGAGAGTTACATTTGGACATAATAAGTTTAATGTTCCAGGTGGAGATATCCAGCAGACATAAGGAAATGTGGAAGAGAAAAGGTGGAAGGGTTAGGAAGAGGAGAAAAATGGGAGTGGGAAAGGGAAGAGAAAAGGCAATTAATAAGCAAGGTCCCTATGAAACTAAGAATGAGAGAAGATGAGCTCCAGGACACAGGTAGAAAGATTAGAAGGAAGGGGACTTTCTTCTCAGGTACAGGTAGAAAAGAAAAAGGTGACTGAAGATAGAGTTTTAACATGGAGAGAGACCACATTGTTGTATTGAAAACTGGTTTTGTATTCAGAAGAAATGAGTTTGAATTAAAATCCTGCTGTTCACTGCTCTGTCAACTCAAACAGAGCAAGTTTCTACATACATGCCACATTTCTGGGCCTCTTTGCTTGGTTACAAAATGAGGATTATCTCTTGAGTCCCTTTGACCTCTGGACCTTAGGAAGGTTAGATGGCAAAAGAGGTCAAAGTGTAGCGGTATATATGCCTTTGCCCCAAACAGAGTCAGTATAACCTCCTCTTTTCAATGGATACCAGGTATTCTTCTCTTAGCAGAGAAGTCAAGAAATGGGGTTTTCTACCATTTAAAAGGAAGGAATTCATATAATCTTTTCCTAAACTGTTTCCTAAACTTTAAATGGAAAGGGAAAGAATTCTTCTCTCTATTCTGTTCTTTCTGTCTTATTAGAAGAACTATATTCTGACACCTAAGACTCTCAATTGTTTAAGACATATTTTTCCTCTTGTGATTTTTCCCTCATTGAAGTAACTTTAGAGTTAAGTTCCAGACATCATGAATGCTGGGGCAATATAAATTCCCAATGGAAATTCTGCTCATGTTGGAATTGCAGAACACCCAAGCTGAGAAATGCCAAGTAGTTTGGAGAATGGACATTTTCCCTAAAGATTTACTGATGTATTTTTACCTACATTTTGGGGAAAAATAAATTCATGGGAGATGGCTACACTTCTGTAGTAAGAATTGATGATTCTGGTTTCAAAAGCAAAAGTGCTTTGTTTTGGAAACTGTAAAGTGAACAATAATAGTTGGATATTTTAATATTAATGTGCCTAAGCTGAAAAATATTAATTTTCCATGAGCTCAAGCTACCTCATGCTTGTTAACAAGGAAAATAATGGCCCATTTGGGATGGATTCAAACCATTTTTTAAAAAATGAAAATAATTTTTAAATCATTACACAGCATAGTTAAAAGAAGATTTGTCTTCCTAGTTATAACTACTTTTTGGTTCAAATGTGATATATTTGTTAATATCACAAATTGAAAGGTAGCATAGTAAAGTGCATAGTGAACTAGTCTTGGGTCAAGAAAATTTAGATTCAAGTCTCACTGCTGAAACATCATAGCTGTGTGATTCTGGGAAAGAAACCTACTCTCTTAGTGTCCTAAGCCATTCTGTATAGTTTCAGAATAGTTAGTGATCCTGACTCCCTCCATGCTATACCTTCACCTGCCGCTCTTGCTGTGAGGAAGGCATTTGATACCTGGTAGGAATCATCATTCACCACAATGCTGGATCTTACAAGTATTCTTGAGTATTCTAATCATGCGGCTCCCTCAACTGGGCTCTATCCAGCCACTGATACTCTGTTTGGACCTATTCTTTAATGAGCAGCATGCTCTCACTTCCTCATACTCTCCTCACGCCAGTGATTCTGATTGTATCTGAATTCTGTCATAATATAAACCCCATTCTTCATGCCACATTTACTCCCATCTCTCTCAAGTCCACCCTAACCATGTGTCCCCCTCCAGGTATAACCACTTCTTCCATAGTCCTCTCTGAAATGCCTGCTCCACAATTAACAACTTTGGCTTCATCTCAAACCTTTCCTTTTCTCATGGCTCTCACCAAGACTTTGTTCCTTCCTTTCCAGTACTGTTTGAACTTTCATTCATACTCTTAAGTCATTGGCCGTGGTAGGGGAGTCAAAATACTCTTTGTTCCACATTGTCTCTCTCATATACTCCCTCTCCATTCAGTAATTCAGTAATATCTCAGTAGTATCCATGAGCTCAAGCTACCTCATGCTTGTTAACAAGGAAAATAATGGCCCATTTGGGATGGATTCAAACCATTTTTTAAAAAATTCAGTAATATCTTCTCTTTTGAGATTCATTCAATAAATATTTGTCACCCAATCAAGATTCTAAAAGGTACTGTTGACTGACCCATGCAACATACTCTTTCTTTCTTCAATGAGCTTAGTACATGGCTCACAGTCTTACATCAACAAGACACTGATATTACCTCAAATACTCATACTTCCCAGTTCCTAAATCTAATCATTTCCCATGAGCTAATTCTCTACTCCACTTCAGTTAGTCATGCACCTGATCTTGCCACCACCCACAGGTGTCTCACTTAGATGGAAATGAACTTTAAATTTCCTTTATCTGAACATAATACTTTTTCATTCCACCTTCTTCTCCAACTTATGACCACTAAATCTGTTCTTGTCTTCATTATGACCTTCAATCCCTCTACCCCTCAGTTTTTGTGCAATTACTTTTGTATCAGCTAGACTCTGCTACCCTTACCTAATTCAACTCCTTGTTGAATCAGATCAGCTCTATGCTACCCTCTCCCCTAGTTCCTTGCTCCCTTGTCCTTTTGCTGACCATATCTTGCCAAACTCCACTATTTTGCCCACCATCTGCCACTTTTGCTTCTAATCAGGTGCTGCTAACCAGAATTGGGAAAATCAAGAAACCATGATGACTGGACGCAATACAAATTTATGTAACATAATCTCAATTGGCCTCTTACTGTGGCAAGGCAATCCTTTTTTACCTCCCAAACTGATTCACTTTCCCACTTACCACACTCTATTTCAAGCCTTTTCATATATCCCCCAGCCTCCCATGGCACCCTTCCCCAAACCTTTCCAGCTGAAGACTTTGCCTGCATTTCACATTGAGTGCTCCCTCTTCTCCCCTCCTCAAACATATTCCATCCCATTTTCCGCAGCAGATTGCCCCCTCTATCATCCCTGCTCTTTCACTAATCTTCAACCTTTATCTATGTACTGACTGCTTCCCTGAGGTCTATAAACATATATATATATATATATCTTCCCTATGCTTTCAAAATCCTGACTTGGTTTGACTGTCCCTACTCTTACTTTATACAGTGCCTCCTCTTCACAGCTAAACTCCTGAGAAAGCCGTCTATATTTGGTGCCTGTACATCCTCTCTTCACGTTCACTTATAAATCTTCAGTGGTCTGAAGCCAACTTCATCATTCATCTGAAATGACTCTTTTCAAAGTTATCCATAATTAATTGACTAATATAATGACCTTTTCTCAGTCTCCATCCTTCTTGACCTCCCTACAGCCTTTGACTTTCTGATCTCTTTCTTCTCCTCTATACCCTCTTCTACCAGTTTTTGTAATACTTGCTTGATCCTGTTTCTCCTCCTAGCTATCTGATGGTTTTTTCTTGGTTTCTTTTGCTGGATCTAAATACAGGTCATATCCCCTATGAGTCTTCCCCAAGGTTCTTCTGTTCTGGACCCTATTCTCCTTCTACTTGGTGATGCCATAAATTCCTATGAGTTTAATTGCCATCTTTATGCAAATTATTTCCAGACCTATATAGCCAACCTTAACCTCTCTACTGAACTCCATTCTTACATCACCAACTCCCTCTTAGACATCTCAAATTAGATATCCCAACGACATTTCAAACTCAAAATATTCAAAACAACTTAATGGCATTTCCCCCCCAAACTCTTCTCTTCCATTTCCTTATCATTGTCAAGAGTAGGGCCATCTGAGTCATCTAGGCCCACCAACCTGTTGTCATTCTCAATCCCTCACACTAACCCCACATAGCCAATCTGTTACCATGTCTTGTCATTTAATCTTCACAACATCACCTCCCCATTCATGTAGCCTCTTCCCTGATAATGCCCTTCACTATCACAAAGCTGGCGCATTAGAACTGTTCTCTTTGGTCTCCCTTCTTCAAGTCTATCCCTAATCTAATCCATCCTCCAGTCAGCATCCAAAGTGATCTTCTCTAAAGTAGTGTTTGACCATGTCACTCCCATGCTTAATACACTCCAGTAGCTCCCAGTTATATTAATATAAAAACCAGTTTGACTTATAAAGCCCTTCACTTGCTCCCTTCTTACCTTTCCAATCTTCTTATGCTTTACTCTTCTAATTTAACTCTGTGGTCAAACAATGCCAGTCTTCTTTCAGGTCCCTAAGCAAGATACTCCATCTCCCACTTCTATGCCTTTTCACTGCTTACTTCCCAGGCCTGGAACTCCCTCCCTCTTCCTTTCTGTTTCCTGGGTTACCTGACTTCAAGTCTCAGCTCAAAGTTGCAAATTCTGGAAAAAAGACCTTTCTGGTCTTCCCTCCCCCTTATCTCTGAGATTATCTTCCACTTATACTGTCTCTATCTTGTTTGTTTAGGGGTTGTTTTGGTTCCCCACCCCCACCCCCAGTGATTTCCACCTTTAGGCAAAAGTTGTTAGGAACAAAATTCCTGAACCTTTGAAGTCTTAGTAAAACCAGTTAAAGAATAAACATAACATTGTGATTACTGAAAGTAAATCGAAGAGCTCATTGTTATTTATTCTTCTTTAGGGGCTTTTATCACAATGAGTTGGCTACTCTCCTACTACTGACAATATCACCCTCTTTTGAAGTGGGGATGGATTAGAGGGAATCATGATTGAGGCTGTAAAGTTCAATAATGTCTAACAGATACATGTGTGTATATATGTATAGACATATATAGACATACATAGATATTAATATGTATGCCTGAATTGTGATTTCATCAGTCCTGCATGGAAACTCCTTCTACTTGGCCTTAAGTAATTCTTCTATAATATATAGCCTTATAGAGTTGACTGGGGCACTTTAAGTCATTTGATTAATCCACAGTCCCTCAACCAGTAGATGTCAGAGACAGAACTGGAACCCAAGACTTCCTGACAAGATGATACTAAGGCCAGCCCTCTAGCCACTACAGTACTCTGCCTCTTTGAGTACTATTATGGCTCTGCTTAGCACTATTCCCATTTCAGGGTTATACATGAACAGAAAACGGGGAAATTAAATCCTCCTTGCCACAAACAAATAGCAGAGTTAACCATTCTGCTTATCTCTTCAGTTGCTCTCATCTGAATGAGATGCCCACTTCTTTCACTGTCACCTCTGCTCTGTGGGGTGGGACAGGATGAAATATCAGTAAGGTTTGATCTGGTCTGAAAAGTTTACCACCCCTATTGGAATAGTAAGATACTACTGGGGGAAAGAACCCCAGGAAGAAAGGATAAGTGCCTTTCTTCATGCCAGTCAACTTTTATAGGCTTCAAAGGGTTACCTGAACTCCAGCTTATACAACTGACTTGACTCGAAGTTGCCTCAATAGAGGAGATAACAGTGAAACTGTACTATAAAAATAAATTACTATCATGAATATTAAGCAACAGGAATATAATAAACATGACTGCTTATATGATTCTGATTTATTGATACTGATATGCTTGTAAATTACAACACTAAGTGTTCATTCTAGTTGTTTCAGAATATGTGCCAAATAAAGCTTTGTGGACAATTCCTGCAGACCTTGACATCTGCTACCAAATTCCTACTTCAGTGCTCCCAGCATCATCTTTCTCATGTAGAAGGACTTGGTACCATTTGTGCTTACTCTCCCACTTTGTTCCCTTACCCCTGACTGGCTGAATTGCTTAGATTGCCTTTGAGCTTTCAAAACTATCACTGTGGAGTTTTGGTTGTGTTACAGTGGAACAAATCCAGCCGTAAACACTACTCCAAACTGCCTGTGATTCTGTGCTAAATAGCGTTCACTATCAATCATAAGTCCATTTTTGATCCTCTTGGAACTGGCATCAGAACTTCCCAACGTTAAGCATTAATACATTTCTCATCAAGACACAGTAATGGAAAATCCAGATCACTGGTGCTGTAGGGGTTGAGTAGAAAAAGAGACATATTGGCTTCTCATGGAAGTCTTCTGCTCTGCATGTATAGAACATTATACAATGAATGGCTGCAAGATTACAATATAAGTCAACAAATGCTGCTGTTGATAACAAGAGTAACAGATAGTGAAGTTCCCTTCAGTTAGAATCTACTCTTTGGGTTTGAGATTAGAAAGATAAGAAAGATGTAGAGTTTCATATCCAAACTTTGCTTTCTACTCTGGTGGGGATAATTTGGGAAGCATCTTTGTTATGTTATGTTATCTTTGTTATGTTAAAGCTCCTTGAGGGCAGACAAATAATTGTAAAACATATATCACAAGACTTGGGACACAGTAGGAGATTAATAAATGCTTAGTGAATTGAATATTGAGCCTAAGGTAATTGCAAGAAACAAGTTACTTCATTATGCTTTTAGAAGCCATTGATCACAACAAACTCATAAGCCTGCAAGTAAGAGCAGTTTTATAAAATATAAAAACAATCAAGCAAACAGAAAAAGATGACATTTCCACTTATGTGAATTACGATATAAGGGAAGTAGGATTGTAAGCACCTAGAATTCATGGTATATAATATATCAGTCATGGCCATGAATAAAATGTAAGCAAATAGAGCATGAGGGAAGAAGAATCAGTTGCTTAAATAATTACTTAAAGTTGGAATGCAGTGTGATGCAGTGGAAAGAATTCTGGACTTTGAACAAAAAGATCACAGTTCAAATCTCATCTCTGTAATTTACTACCTATGTGATCTTGGGCAAGTCAGTTGATGTCTCTGAGACTTGGTTGCCTCATCTATAAAATGAAGGGATTTTACTAGATGAATTCTAAGGCCCCTACCAACTGTAGATCTATGAATACGTCAGTATGGCATTTGACAAATTTCCTGGTGCTTATTAGCTCTTTTCCAGCATGTATACTTACACATTCTGGCTGCTAAAAAGTTCCTCATCATTATGTCACAATTCAATTGGAAAAACTAAACAGACTTGCATAGAACAGAAAATAATCTAAGTCTTTCACAACTTAGTGATGGCATAAATGCTATAGGAATTCAAAAAAGGCAAATTGCTCTGGGCTAGAATAGTCAGGAAAGGCTCAATGAAGGATCAGTAGAACCTCAGTGACAGAGAGAAATGTACAGAGGATGTTAAACTTTGGAACTGGGAGTGAAAATAGAATGATGGGGACAGTGAATTGACTCATCTGGCAAGGGCATAATATTTATGCAGAAGACTAGGGAGAGGGGTGGCTAGGTGGCATCGTGAATAGAGCAATGGTCCTGGAATCAGGAGGACCTGGGTTTGGATCCGGCCTCAGACACTTAACACAAAAAATAGCTGTGTGACCTTGGGCAAGTCACTTAACCCCAATTGCCCTCCAAAAAGCAAAAAAATTAAAAAAAAAGAGTAGGGAGAGATAAAGTTGTAGAGATAGCATAGAAATAGATTATAATATATCCTAAGTGTCACAGAGATATTGGACCTCACCAAATAATCAAACTATTGAAGATTTCTGAAGAAGGAAATGGCATGATAAATCACTAGTTAGGAAGCTTTATCTGGTGATGATGATGCACATGACTGATGAATGGAAGAAAGAATGGAGGCAAGTTAAGAGGTTAATGAACTTTATCTAGTGATAAAGACCTTGACTGCTGGTGAGCTGTTTGTCCTTAGGAAAAATTATAAAATTTCCTATGACATGTTGAACTAGAGATCCCTTCCTAAGATACTTTCCAGTTCCAAAGTCCTCTGGCTTTTGAAACAATAAACTAGGATGCCAATAGATATTTGAAAGGAAAAATTGAATAGGAGAAATGTAGTAAAGAATATGGATATAAGAAAAAATGAAGAAGGTAATTCTCAGGTTTGAATCCTGATAGAATGAAAGGAGAATAGAGTTTCAGTACATAGAAATTATTGATATATCTGTGTATATATATATGTATATATATGTACATATATATTTCAGTTATTTGTCATGTCCAATTCTTTATGACTCCATTTGGGGTTATCTTGGCAAAGATTTTAGAGTGGTTTGTCATTTCCTTCTCCAGGTCATTTTACAGTTGAGGAACTGAGGCAAACAGGGTTAAATGATTTGCCACACAGCTAGTAAGTGTCTGAGGCCAAGATTTGAACTCAGGAAGATGAGTCTTCCTGATTCCAAGCCCAGTGTTCTATCTGCTATACCAACTAGCTGCCTGTGATACAGATAGATGGATATCCACTGCCTTTTGCACATAGTAGGTTTTTAATATAGAATAAATGAATATAATTAAGAGAGTGAGTTGGTTTGGGTAAGACGAGAAGATTAGATTAAAAACATTGGCATTTGCCTTTAGACATACTGGCCACACCCAGCAGATGGCAAAATTTCATTTTTAGGCAGGTTAAAGTTGATAGAATTTGTCCACTCATTTCCGATCAATCTGTGGAAGGAATGAAGCAGAGGAGGTAAGAGTGCTTTAAGTGGAGATACAACTTGGGAGGAATTTAGGAGATAGAGATAGGTTAATCACACATTGAGGTCACTTAATAGATTTTTCTGAAGAGAATGTTGTTAAAAAAAACAAAAGATGGATAAAATCTGTTTTTGTTGTTGTTCTTCCTTCCTTCTGGAAGAGGACCAATGACATCAGGAGGGTGATTTCCTGACTGGAAAGTGAATTCAACTTAAGTGAGGCCAGAGTGTAATTTTGTATACTTCAAAAAAGGCATTGAAGCAAAAAGAGTAAGGATCTTGAATTTGATCTGAATTGTAATGCCTACATAAAGAAATGCATTAGCCAAGAGAATGATCAATATCAGTCTTAGAAAAACAGGTCAAGCCTGACTTCAAGGATCACTTTGTTCTGAATATGTACCTGAATCTTTAGTTCACCTAGTACAATTAAAACTGAGTGAAGAGTTAAAATGGGAATAAAGAGTACATGTCATTAGCAATGGGTCTAGAAACTAACATAAACTTCAGTTTTTAATGGATTTTTAAAAACAATTTAACTTACATTTTGCCAATAAGATTCATTTCTCCTAGGGAAAAAATGTAAATCCCTTAAACTAGCCTTCTCATTTGGGGAAAATCTACCATTCTTCTTTACTTTACACAACCTAAGGAAGACTAAAAAATTCCTATGAATTTATTTTAAAACATTCACTTACAGCCAAATCTTTTATCTAGGTAGATAGTCCATGCAAGTTCAGGTTTCCTTCCACCTGTAATATTGTTGGTCTAGGAGTTGAAAATCAAGTCCAGGGACAGCTCAATGGGTCAATGGATACAGCACCAGCCCTGGAATCAGGACAATCCGAGTTTGGGAAATATCGGGTTCTCATTGCTCTGATCCACCCCTTATTCTATCCTATCATCTCCCCCAGTTGTTGAAATTTTTAAAAATTTAATGCCTATCTACATAGGTATGCAAAACAGATTTCCACATTAGGCATGGACAAAAAAATTATCACTTTCTACTTTTTAAGTTCATCCTTTACCTGTGATGGAAATAAGTGGCATGTTTCATTTTTCCTTCTTTTGGACCTGTGGTTTGTCATTGTGTTGATCAGAATTATAAAGTTTTTGAGAGATTTTTTTCCCTTTGTAATGTTATCATCATAAAACTGTTGTACTTCTGCTCACTTCTCTCAACATCTGTTCATAAAGGTTTTCACAATTTCCTCTAAAATGGTCTATTTCATCATATCTGATAGTACAATAATACTCCATTACATTCACATACCACAATTTGTTTAGCCACTATCCAATAGGAGGATATTTCCTTAGCTTCCCATTGTGTGTATGTGTATAATATATATGTATATGTGCCTGTGTGTATATACAGAGTGTGTGTGTATACATATACACACCTACATATTTGTGTATATATATATGTGTGTGTGTGTGTGTGTTCTGTGTTTATACATATAAATATATCTAATATTTTTGTTATAAATTTTTTTAATGTAAAGATCCTTTTCCTCTTTCTGTGATTTCTTTGAGACATTGACCCTCATAGGGTATAATTGAATCAAAGGGTAATAAACACAATTTTGTGACTTTTTAAGCATAGTTCCAGATTTCTTTCTGGAATGGCTAGAGCCAGGGGTGGGGAACACCGAACAAATCCCTTTAATAAAAGAATTTGTTCCATAAAACTTGGACTCAGTCAAAAGGCCATACCCAAGGACTTAGAAGACCTCAGGTTCCCTACCCCTAACTACCAATTCACAGCTCTATCAACAGGTACTAATTTACCTGTTTTCTCACATTTTGGAATATTTTTGAAGATATCATATATCCATTTGCTATTGTGAAGAAGTCACATTTTTCTCAGTTGAATTTTATTTTACAATTTTAGACTGATCCCTGCAAAAGGATCTCTCTTTACCTCCATCTGTCTCTCTCCTTTCCTCCTCCTTCTCCCTCCTCCTTTCTCTCCTCCCTGGAGTTAACCATTACTATAAGCATAATGATCTCTTTAAAGGATTTTAAGAAAATACCTATGATCCAAGAAAGTAAAAAGATACTCAGATCAAAAAGAACTTTTTTCAATATATGTCTACATTATCATTAATGCATTTAGATTTCCAGCATACAATTATTATGATTGTAGCAATTAATTATTTAACATATATGTTCATCAGGACCCAGTGATCTATCTTGTGTCAGAATTAAATATTTTTATTACCATTATTATTTTCTATTTGTATATCTAGTTTGTACAAGTTACCCTTATTGGCAAAATGTAGTTTATTTGCTCTACTTATCACAGCAGTTGAGAAAATTTGCTAATGTACTTTTACTGATATACAATCGGAATTTTAAATCTGCCAAAATATCTCAAACATTCCCTCAATAATCACCTTGAACGTGTATTGTGTGTGGAGTGTTTTATTATTTTACCTATTATACAAATGAATCAGATACATCGAATGATATTCAGCAAAGAACCCTTGCCTATCAAGAGCAGATTTAATCAACAGGATTACTTTTAGTGTTGTGACTAAATAATTCAAGTTTGAATGAATGCACATGGTTGTATGACAGGAAATTCTGAAATTGGTAATATACATAATAATAATAATAATACTTTACATGTACATATTCCTAAATTTCAAATAGCATTCAAAATGGATGCAGTACAGTATAATGCAGCATTGACTCCGGAGTCAGATGTGTGTTCAAATCTTGCTTCTAATACTTACTACCTATATAATCTTAGTCAAGGTACTCCCCCTGCCCCCACCCTGCCAGCCCAGGTTTCTGTTTCCTCAGCTGTAAAATGAAGGTTGGACAAGGTGACTTCTTAGGTCGTATTCTATCCTCCAAACATTTCCATAAAGAAACAGAGCAAGAAAAATATCCTCCACTAAAGAGAGAAGAAAACTGAGCCCTAGTAAAGTTAAACAAATTGCCCAAAGTCAAATAATAAAGTATTTATCGGCAGATCTAGAATTAGAATCCTTGGATTATGATACTGAATCCAGTGTTCTTTGATCTTTGAACTTGACATCATGGCCTTTTCATGAAGGTATAACAAAAATAAAAATCTTACTTTTTTTTCAATACTACACAAGGTCTTTATCAATATTAATTATTTATTATTATCATCCTGAACTATCACTATTTGAAGTTCTGCTGTTTTGTCTTACAAGCTACCTAGGACTTGTAAAGGGGAGCTATCTTTTTGCCCGTTGCTAAAAACCAAGATGTGTACCTAAAACTGCCTTTTGTCACTGACATTAAGGTTCCTCATGTGAAGTTGGGTCCCATGTGCCCTTAAACATTGGTTTATTGTTTTATAGTGGGTTTTCATTTTCATTATTTTTAATACAAAAGAATCTCAATTTAAGACTTTTAGTAAGTCTAACCTTAACCATATATTGCTATTCCATTGTAACTATTACTATTTCTAATGATAAGACTTTTATCCATATATTACATGTAACTCATTTATGGTTATTAATGGAAGAAAGGTATGTTCATTAATATTTTTCATTAATGGAACAAAGATATATGTAAAGCCAAGCACAAGAGGCTTTCCAGAGCACTGCTTCTGTGAACAGCTTTAAGGTTCTGATCACATAGTAGAGTGAACTATTTATTCAGCAGTAAACTAAAGCAAAACATTCACGGAAACCAAAGTACAGCATTCACAACGTTATAATATAACAATTTATCACTGAACTGGTCACATAGTTTTCACCAAAGTGGCCACACAGTTTTAAACAAAAGATATCTTTCAGTAAGTTCTTAACTCAGTCATCCTTAAGGAGCAAGCCTCCTTAAGGGACACAAAGTGCAAAGGTCAAAGTTCTAGCTCCCAGGTCACATTGTCTTAATCTCTTAGTCAAAAAGTCTTCTTTCTCCTTGATTGGAGATTAGTTTCCAATCATCCTTAACTCAATCATCCTTAAGAGGTACAGAGTACAAAGTTCTCCCATCAGTAGGCCACAGTAAATCATGATTTTCTTAGTCAGCATTAAGTACCCAAGGAGGGGTCTTTTCATCTTGACTTGAAGCTGGCTCTCAGATTCTATGGTTCCTCTTCCATGATTCTAGCTCCTACCTGAATACCCAATCATCATCTGGATTCACAGGTAGGCAGCTCTCAGTTCCTCGTCTAGCTCCTCATCCAGTTCCTCATCCAGCTCCCATTCCATATTGAAGCACATAGTGTCCAGTATACCTCAAGTCCTTCACAGTTTCTGTTTCTGGGAAGACAAAGCTTAACAGAGACAAAACAACACTCATACACATTACTGGCACCATTGTCAATTCACTTTCTGCCTGTGAAATCAACCCAGACCCACAAACGAAGTCTGAGAACTCAACACCAATTGTTGATATAGTCCCAGGACCTCCAAAACCCTCCTCCAGGACTTCTGTAAGCAGACAACAAGAAAATCCTCTTTCAGGGCTTCCAGTAAGGTCCCAGGGCTTTTGTACAAAGAATCACAAACACAGATCAACACAGACAGAACAGACAAACAGAATGCCGGATACCACAAGTTTTCTACTTCTCAACTCTGCCTCTACAAGTGTTCCCTTCTCAGTCCTGCTCTCTCCCAGCTTGTGCTCAGCTTTTTATCTGGTCATTAGCTCCTCCCTGTTCTGTCCCATTTTTACATCCTTCCTGTCTTTGGCAAGTCCCTCCCATTGTGGGTTTCACAAGTCCTGTTTCTTAACAAAGACTTGATATAATCACGAGCAAGGTTCAACTGAAACAAGGTGCTAAAGTATTTGTTTGCTTGCCATTACAATTTCAAAGCCAGAATCCAAAAAGATCTCAAGAGGTTAACTTAGTTTGCCAAATCTAACAAGATAAAACTTAATGGGGTAAAATGCAAATTCCTATACTTAGAGCCAAAGAATCAACTACACAAAAACAGGTGGTAGAAATATAGCATTTTGCATGACAACAAGTACATACGGAGGATGCAGCAGGTGGGGGTGGATGTATATAGATAGATAGATGTTTATAGATATAGATAGATAGATATAGATAGACAGAGATGTATATATATATATATATATATATATATATATATATATATATATATATGGCAAGTTTATAACTGAAAATCATATGAGTAAACAGTCTGACATAGGAGTCAAAAAAGCTAATATTAATTTATGCTACACTTACAGAAGCACAGGAGTTGGAAGTCCTGAGTCACGGTAGCTTATACTCTATCCTGATTAGATGATATCCAGAATATTGAACTTAGTTCTCTCTTGCATTGAAGTAGCTTATTTCCTTTTAAAAATGACATTGACAAACTGAAACATGTCTAGACAGTGGCAACAAAGATAGTCAATAGTAAAAGGACTAGGACCATATCTAATGAGGATTTGCTGGGGAAGTTTAATCTGGAAGGAAAAAAGAAAAAGTCTTAGGCATGATATGATAGCTGTATTTGAATGATTGTCACGTGAAAGAACGATTAAACTTGATCTGTTCCTCCCCAAAGGATCAACCAGAAATAATGGATAGAAGCTACACAGAGAAAGATTTTTCCTTGGTGTAAGCCAAACCTTCCCAACAATTATTATTGTCCAAAAGTACAATGACTTTCTTGGGAAATAATGTGTTTCCCTTCTCACTGAAAGTCTTCAGGTAGAGGAGACCATTTGTCTGAGTGTTTTAGAGGAGATTCCTAGTCAAGTAGCTATGGGTACTTGATCTCTAATACAACTCAGAAATTCTGTGATATGACACAAATCAAAAAAGGCAGACCAAAATATTTTAATTTGGAATGAAAAAACTCATGTATGTGTCTGTCTGTGTCTATCTATCTGTATGTCTAAATAGGAAATATTTGTAAAGTACTTAGCACAGTGCCTGGAATATGGTAAATTCTTAATAAATGTTTATTACCTTATTCCCATATTTATGTATATGTGTACATATACATACATATATGACATGTAACACATCTGCATAAGCCAGGTAAAGCAGTCTCCAAATAATGCAAAATTAGCTAAATATATTTAATGATACTAAAAGTAAAAAAATAATTAAGGAATGAGAGATCCTATATTTAGACAAGAATTGGTTCTGTTTTTAGCTTTTCCTTTCTTGCTTTGATTCTATTCTGTCCTATTTGCTCCTTTGCTATTGTTCATTTAAAACAGACATTTTTACTGGATAAGGAATTTGAGGATAGCCATTCATTCATTCATTCAACAAATATTTGTTAGGTATATTAATAATGACTCCTCCAGGGCAATAACTTCCACAAAGCATGCAGCCTAGTATGAAAAAGAACATTTACAATTACCCATATAAAAGCAAAATAAAAAATTAATGCTTCTCTATCTCTATAAATGTGACTATCAAACTACATTAGCTTATATCAGGACACTATGGCTAATTTAATACTCAATATACATTCCTGTGTGTGAGAGTGTGTGTGAAATGTATCATTGCCATAGTGTAAGAGTTGAATTAGCCTCCACTTGACTAGATGAGAGCCCTTAGTTCTTATTTTGAAAGCAATCAATTGAGCATGGTTAATTAGGATAACACCAAGTAGTTTTTTTTTAAAGGCAACACACTTATTAGGAGGTATGTTTTAAATCATTTCCCATTATGGTCCTGATGGTTAGATTATTGGAATAATACACCAAAGCCTAGATTGTTAGGTGCTTTCTTTAAAATTAAAAAGAAGGTTTTTCTTAAATTACAACAAATTATTATGGTTATTTTATGTGGTATTACAGTGCTGCCTTTATATGAATCATTGAGTTAGAAACAAAGAACCCATTCCAGTCCTCTAAGCAATAACTGCAAGAGTAGAAGCCAAAAAGATTTCATTTGGGGAAGACGATGAGCCATTAATTATGCCCTACTTCTGTCCATCAGAGGTCTTTTAGCACTACTTACAAATATATATTTGATATAATTGTTTATCTTATGTAATCACAGTATAACAAAAATCTTGTAATAGAATAATGTAAATTTTATATTACATCTGACTTTTAAGGTGTTTGCATACATTTCTTGCTAAAGAATCTAAGCCAATGCAATAAATGCATATGTCCTTATTGTTATAATTATTATAAATGGGTTAAAACTTAATTAGAAAATTCCCTGGTTTCTCCACCAAATACAGTCTTTCAGAAGAAACGTTCTCTTGACCATGACAGAAATTGGAAGAAAATCCCAACATGTCCTCTTTAAAGCACTATTTTAAATTACTTTGTACATTATTCCCTTAGAGCAAAAACAAGACAACCTTGCAACTCAACTGTGTAGAGATGGATTGTGGCTATATGATTGTAGTTAGCCAGATGAGGGGTCAAAAGCCTTCAATGACCAGTTTGTGGAAGGTCACTGCCTCTGGTTTCAGAGTTTGTGCTTATTAAACAAACCAGATATTTTCACTGACCTTATTTTACTTTCCAGTCCAATGTACTCCCTGTAGAACAACAGATACAGGCAAGGTCTGAGAGGGCAAAGTGTTTCTTAATAACTGCCACCAGCTTCCTTTCTTCCTTCCTATCTCCTTTCCTTCTTTCCTTTGCTTTTTTGTCCTCTTCAATAAAGAAAGCAAAGGGTATCCAACAATAAGTTTGACTGTCCTACCTCATTCATCACCATCTAAGGCACTAGTTAGGATCTGTATTGAAATTAGTATTCACAAAACAAATATAAGGGTAGTTTTTTGCTCTCCTATTGAAACAGTTGTCAGATATTTCTTTTGACTGGCTAAACTTTGCAGAAATTGACAACTAAGTCATTGTTGGGAAGTAAATATGGAAGCTCAGAAAGGCATTTTTAAACAACTGCTTTCCTGACCATAACTGCATTTTCACACTGTCAGCACTTCCATTATAAACATTTTTTTTGTCAGGAGTTTATAACACAAATGTAAAGATTTGCTATGGGCTAAATCTCAACCCAAGAGCAAATGTTTATACCAATTTTGAAAACAATCAGCTTGCCCATTTGTAGTTATGCATGTGTGCATCATCTGTTATTGCTTGTCCAATGCTCTCCAACTTCTGGGAGGAAAAACAGACATCTGGAGAGGAGAAGCAATGTTTGCTATCTTGCAGATGTGGTCTGTTTTTTGCAATCATTGAATAAGGAAGGTATCCTATAAATTTCTGCCCTTTAATGCAGGAATATGCAAATGACCCATTTTTGTACAAATGCCAATACTTTCTAAGTATATAATGAAAGAGGTCTAACTATCAGTTACCCTGGTGACTATGCCTCCATGTTATACCCATTTTACAGAAAGAAGAATGCACAAAATTGCTTATGTATTACAAAAAATAAAAAGAAGAAATAATTTCTGCAATGACAGGTTTCTATTTTCAAAGGCTGGTAAAAATTAAATAGAAGGTTGTCACTCCAGTCATTCCCTGCTACCTCCAGGATAGCATTCAAAGCCCTTAGCTTAGTACATAAGTCCTTCATGTTTGAAGCCCATCTACATTTCCAGTCTTTTATTTTTCCTATTACTCCCCTTCACACCTGTTCTATTCTAGGCAAACTGGATTGCAAGGTATTCATTCCACGTGACAGTCCACCCCCCATCATGACAAAAGCATATCTGTAATGCACACCCTCCTCAGGGAATCTATAGCTTCCTTCAAAGGATAAATCAAGTGCCATTGCCTACTACAAGGCCTTTCTAGATCCTCTCAGGAATTAGCATTTAATCCATCATGAAGTTATTTTGTTTGATTTTCTATGTTGTTTGAATTTACTTGCATATTCACATATATACATCCATGCACGTACACACACACACACACACACACACACACACACACACACACAAACTTACATTCTACTTGAGTCAAACCCTATCACCATTTTGTTTTTTGTCTTTCTAACACCAGCACCAAGCAAAGTCCCTTGTACATTTAAGAGATCTTTGTTGAATTGAATTCACAATTTTTCCTAAAATTATAAATTCCACTTGATAATACTTCTTATTAGAATCATCTACTCTTGGAAATGAGCAGAGCACCTGAAGTTAGAAGCTTCATCCTGAGTCGACCTTGTTCTTAAAGACAAAATCAGGCATGCTTAACAGATTCCATGGAACCAAGTCCACATTCCTAGGTATAGAGCATAGTACCATTCAGGGTTTACATTTCCTAGTCTTATTTTATACTCCCCAGCTCAATTAATTGGATAGACACAGCCAAGGTGATAAAATATTGCTTTTATTTCTTACAGGCTTTCTCTTCCATTTTACACCATAAGATTACAAACTCATTATTCCTAATTTGGTTACTTTGACTTATGAACTACATGTTGTAGCATTAGAAGCAGTGGTTTCACTGTTTATTGGGCATTACAATGACCTCCAATTAGCTGAGCCAAGAATACCTCTATTTCCTGTTCATAAGTGCCTGATATATACAGTCACCAATCTTTGATCTTATCTCCAAGCTTATGTAAGAGATATTCACCTTTATCACCAAAATTGGGAGAGTATTTCACAGGCACCTCAGACTCACCATGGCCCAAACAGAAGTTATTACCAAAGGAAAAAAAACCCACTCCTCCCTTTAACTCTCCTTCTTCTTTCCAGAGGCCCACCATTCATCCAATCTTCCATTCTCAAAATCTTGAGTTTGATTTCGCTTCTTCTCTCTCATTAACTCCCCACATAAATCACTTTTTTGGACCTGTTCATTCTATATCCTTATATTTCTATTATTCACCTCTTTCTTTTTTCCAAAGCTACCACTCCAATACATACATGCTCTCATTACCAGCCATTACTGCAATAATCTTCCAACTGTCTCCACTCTCACCCCACTCTAGACTTCCTTTACTTCAAGAGATCCATGATCTCATCAAGCTGAGTACTCTAAAAATGTAGATCACAATGTTGATTCACTGAAATTCCTGCCAATGTTCTTCCAAAAGTGCTTTAAAAAGTTCCTACCCAATATATTGTAATCTTTCTCCTGCATGTTTTAATATTACCCATACTAGAGTATTTATTCTGTTCATATATTATCTCTTGTCACTACATAACCAACACATCTCTGATGATATATTTCCTTGGAATTATGTTTATAATAATTCTGGTATATGTGATTGTTTGTAATAGACCATAGTCTACCTATACCCCCATTCATTTTTTCATTGCCCTTTGAATCACCCATAGTTTTGATCTTTAGAGATTTTGGTGTTACTTTGGTATAGGCATTGAGCATAAACATAAGACTACTGCTACTAATGAAATGGTGTAGAGGAGTTTATGTATGCAGGAAAAATGGCTCAAAGAAAGACACAAATAAAAATTATCCCATTAAAGAGGAGAACTTCCTGTCTGAAAAAAAACATATGTGGAAGCACAAGGAATTAAAGACAATCTAAGATTTTGAAAAGAGAGTTATAAAACAAAGCAAGGGAAGATAACCAACAGATACCAAAAAAATGTATTTATTTTTATTCCTGAATGAAAATCCTTATTTCAAAATAAGCTGAAAACTAAAGACAAAGAGAAAGTAAGAGGAAACTTAAAGAAAGGATAGGATCCTCCTTAAGTAGAATGAGACAATGATAAAGTAGAAAGTGAACTTACTCCAATTTTGTTTCTGCTTTCTCTGATAAAGAAAATGACCTTTCAATGAGAAAGGAAAGAAGAAAACCTAATAACAGGAAATTGATACCCAATGTAAGTGGGGTGATAGTGAGAGAGCACCTAACTGCCCTTGCTAAGGTCAAATCATCAGGCCCAGATAACCTTCATTCCAGGGTACTCAAGGAACTGACAGTGTGCATACTGAGCCTGAATGCACACAGAGAACGGGAAAGGTCCTACAAAAGAAGAGTAAAACAACTCTTGTAAAAAAAAATTAATAGAACTTTCAAATTATAGATCAGTGAGTTTGACATTGGCAAAATTTTAGAAGATATTGTCTAAGGAATCATTAGAAAAAGAATGGATGATCATGAAGAGCCTACATAGCTTCATCAAGATTAGGCCATGCCAAACTTGCCTTGTTTCCTATTTACAAGGTTATTAGAGTGGTATATCAGGATGTAGTTTGCCTATCCTTAAGCAAAATTTTGAAAAAATCTCTCGTGCTATTCTTCTGAGCAAGATGAGGGATATAGGCCATACAATAAAACAGTTAGATTAATTTTTTTTTAATGAATGAATGTCAGTCACTAATGATTTGATTCAAATGAGGAGATCTTAATCAGCAAGTAATTTTTTTTTAACTTTTATTTGGTATTTTACTTTTCCCCAGTTATACTTTAAAACAATTTTTAACATTCATTTTCAAAACTTCCTCCCTTCCTCCCAAGCCCCCTCATTGAGAAGGCAAGCAATTTAATATAGGTTATATGTGTGTAGTCACAACGAGTTAGGTATTAAGCAGTCTTTGTGCTAAACACTGGGGATACAAAAGATAAAAATGACACAATCTTTCCATAATTTTCCCTTTTCCATGGGAAACAGGTGGGGAAAGAAGACAACATGTATATTCATAATTATATTCAATCTATGTTCAATAGAAATACAATGTAACCTGATGGGGAGGGCATTTGCACACAAGGAAATCAAGTTTCACAGAAAGTGAAGGCCTTTTATCTGAGTTATGAATGGAATAGAGTATTATAAAAAGCAAAGGTGAGGAAAGAAGCATTTGAGAATTAGGGAACAGTCAATACAAAGACAGATTGGAAGATGGAGTATCACATGTGAAGAAAAGTATGTGGTTTGACTGGACAACAAAGTAAAAGAAGGGGTGTGTCCCAGGGATCTTTACTTGGTCCTGTGTTACTGAACATTTTTTAATGTTGCTAGATTAAGACATGAACGGCATGTTTTCTAAATGGAATATCAGAAATTGGTGTTACATATAAAGTTTTTTTCATTTCCTCCTTTATATATCTTGTTAATTTGCAAGGCAATACTGATTAGAATCTTCTACCATCTTCCTCAATTATATTTTACAGATGAGTATGTATTCTATAATAGGTATTGCCCTTGCCTTCCTTGTCTTCATTTGGCAAGATCATGTGTTTGCTGGTACATTAAAGAGAAATCTGGACTTTTTTGGCCTCTTTGTTGTGATGATTGCTTCATACTGGTTAAATTTCTGTTGAAAAATGGTCATAATCAGAATACATTTTTCGTTCTTTTTTCATCTTTCAAGTCAACAACTCATTTAAATTGTCAAGTCAATTTGAAACTGCTATAATTCTCACAGTGCCTTCATCTCATGTTTATCCTTCTAATTTATTGGCAATTCTGACCTTTGCCTGAGACAATTGTCTCACTATAATAGATCGCTAATACCCATATTAGTGATGTCCAATCACTCACTCTTTGTTAAGATATCATCAGCCTCATTTTTCATGATGTCATTCAGTCTTTTACACGTCCAACACTTTCCAACTTTCTTCTTCAAGAATATATTCCTGTCAAAGCAAACAAAACCAACAGCATGATACACCCAAGTACCAGAGCAATATAATTTTTTTTTGGATTTTTTTTTTGGAGGGCTATTGGGGTTAAATAACCTGCCCAAGGTCACACGGCTAGGTTTTTGTTTGTGTGTGGTAAGTGGCTGAGGCCACATCAGGTCCTTCTGACTCCAGGGCCGGCGCTCTACTCACTGCACCACCTAGCCACCCCTCAATATAAATTTTAAAATAACTCAGAAAGCTGAACTCAGATAAAATCCAATGGAGATGACAAAACACTTCACCCTCTACTTGACAGAGAAGAGGGTGACAAATGTCAAATGTAGAAGATGAAGGTAAATATACTTGACAGTTGATCAGTTTTATTATGGGGGAAGGGTCATATTGAGAAACATATCAGGAAATGATTGTGATTAGAATATAATAATATATAATGAAATATAATTTGTTAGAAGAGTACCCTTAAAGGGCATTTTGTTCTACCAAATCAAAAGTTTTGTTGTTTTGTTTTTTAAATCCAGATAAAGTAAGCTCAATGCAGATCTTGTATTCTTTACATCTTTGTGCAAAAGCAGAGATGTATTCTGCTAGGGACATCACTTGTAAAAGCATGTCTGTTCCCTTCTAATAATCTCATCTATTAAACCCTTGATGTGTAGATAGATTATTGTCATAAAAAATTTATATAGATAGGAAAGTGAGCTTATAGGCCATTAGTTGTTGATGCTCTCTCAATGAACATTTTTCGGTACTAATAAGGTCTGAAATATTTCCCCCACTTTGGGTGTCTTCCCCTCCTTATAATTTCCTTGTGATTTTTAAAACTTTTTAAATAAATTTTATTGATATCTTTTTCACAATATCTAAATTTTGTCCTATATCTCTACCTCTCAAAGAGCCATCCCTTATGATAAAGAATTCCTCCTTAGGAATTGATCCCATAATGTTTTCACAATTGTTTAACTTCCAGAACGTATCTCCTTTCTATATCTCAGTCCAATATAAGTACAAATCCAAGTTGAAAAGGAAATCAGTAAATGGTAAGGTTCTCTAGATGTTTCAATTTGTAAATGGCATTGTGCTAGTTGCCTCAAAATCAAGAAATATGATAACCTCAAAAGGATCTAAAAAAGTCAAAAGAATTTAGTCTAATTACCTACTTGTTGTTTTTCAGTCACCTCTTACTCTTGGTGACTCCATGGACCATACTGTCCAAGGTATTTTCTTGGCAAAGATACTGTACATTTCCTTCTCCAGTGGATTAAGGTAAATAGAGGTTAAGTGACTTGCCCAGGGTTACATGTCTAGTAAGTATCTGAGACCAGATTTGAACTCAGGTCTTCCTGAATCCAGGCTCAGTGCTCTATCCACTAAGCCACCTAGCTGCCCCTAAGGGGGGAAAACAGGTGAATAGAAATGCATATTGCAGAGATTGGGACATGGTTTTAGATGAACAAACCTTGAGCATCCGTCTGGCTCTATGTGTGTGTGTGTGTGTGTGTGTGTGTGTGTGTGTGTACACACACACACACACACACACACACACTCACATATACACACTCCTACACACTACAAATGGATGAACCAGCTACAGAATTAAACAGAAGGAAGAGAGTGGGCTGAATAGCTTTCAGGAAATTGCAAAATTCCTTTAGTGACTTCAAACTTCTTCAAGAAGCCTCTCTTTAATACCACATCTACCAGTGTTGTTAAATGGCTAAGTAATTGAATATTACTATCTAGGAAGAATTAGAAATCAGTATTATTCAGAGTATATTGGAAAGGTACATGGTGTGAGTAGCCTGAAATATTTTTAAAAACTATAAAAAATAACTAGAATAATGGCTTGCATAAGACCAATGTGATTGAAAAAGGTGATGAGGGTCAGTTAGGTGGTGCAGTGAATAGAACACTGGCCCTGGAGTCAGGAGGACCTGAGCTCAAATTTGGCCTCAGACACTTAACACAAAAACTAGCCATGTGACCTTGGGCAAGTCACTTAACCCCAATTGCCCTCCAAAAGCAAAAAAAAAAAAAAAAAAGAGTAGATAGGAACAGAAAGCAGTTTGCTTCCTTTTAACGAGTTATTGAATATTCTTGATCAACAGTCAATACAAACATTGCTTCATCATGAAGCAATAAACTGATGTAAAATAAACAGAGCCACAAAAATAATATACACAATAACTTCAATAATATAAATGAAAGAACAACTACAAAACAACTGAAATTGAATGTAAAATTATAAAGAAGTTTGTTCCCGGAAAAGAGATAGGAAAAGATATGTCCCCTTATTCTATCTCTATAAGGGCTGAGGTCCACAACTATGGAACATTGCATGATAATAAGATCTTTTAAATGCATATGTAATATATATAATATGTTAATCAATTTAGGTAATTTTTTTCTTTTTTCCTTGTTTCTGTTTTTCTTTTAATCTGTTTTTTAAAGAAGAAATGGCCCTCTCAAAGAGGAAAGAATAGGTGGGAAATCTAGATAGTATAAAAACAAAATAATGTCAATAAAGATGTATTTTTAAATATAAACTGGGTTCATCCCATCATGTTATGGTCACCCTGGTAGTTATGACTATCCACCCTGCTAAGAAGAAATGCTGAGAAAGTTCCAGTCAGTTAGGTGGTGCAGTAGATAGCATGCTGGGCATGGAGTCAGGAAGATCTGAGTTCAAATCCAGGTGCAGGATCCTATTGATCTCCTATTGACTGAGTTCAAATCCAGCCTCAAACACTCACTTGATAAGTGACACTGATAAGTGACCAAGTCACTTAACATCTTTTTGACTCGGTTTCCTCATCTATAAATTTAAGGTAATAATAGCACCTACCTCCAAAGGTTATGGTAAAGATCAAGTGAGATAATAATCATAAAGTACTTAGCACATTGCCAGGCACTTAATAAGCACTATTTAAATGGTAGCTATTATTATTATACTCTCTATAGTTCTCAAAGATTAAACAATCTTCTATCCCTCAACTACTCTCCTTTCTGTGGGGCAGCACTGACTCACTATCTAAGGCGTGTGTATTATGGATTTTCCTCAATCACAATCAGCTCTCAAACCCTGACTTCTGACAAACCCCACAGCTTACCAAACCTTATTATACCCTAATCACATGACTATATTATAATGGAATCTACTCCCCCTCATGACAGATCAGCAAGAAGTGTTTTATTCTGGATATAAAGTCAATAAAAACATTAAAACAATATGTAACAGTAATAACACGATATATAATGAAACATTTGCTCATGGGTTCCAAGACCCCAGCAGTCTCTAATGCATAAGTTGCTCTAAACCCAGAAGTTCTTGGAAATGCAAATTCCCATTTGCTTCTCCTATCTGGCTGCTTCTCTCGCAAGTGAGCAAAGGAGTATAGACAATACATACAACATTAGTCTGCAACTGACATTTAATTCTCACAGATCCAGTAGAGTCTATCATCAGATGAAAACTCAGGAATTATAGACCCAGGACTTCTAGGAGCACCCAACATAGAATTCAAGATCCAGTGTAAGCTGGAACTTTTGAAGACCAATGGTTTTCCTAGTCTTGGGTGAGCTGACTGTAACTTCTTGTGTCAGCTAGTTCATTTTGTTTTTGGAGTGCAAAAATATGACCCAAGTGTCTCCTTTCCATTCATAACCTGGCCTTGTATCCCATCTTCTGTTTCTGATCTTGAGAACTTCAGTACCTGTTCTAGTAGAAAAGATCTGTCACACTGTCCCTAGTTCTTTGAAATACAGCCATTTTTTCTGTAGCACGTAATACTGAAGTCAACTTACATCACTGCTCTAATTCCTCCCCTCATTCACCTGGTGGTGAGGGGAGTGCAGACAAGACCAGAGGGGCACACTATATTAATGAGAAAGAGGGTGGTAAAGCTGTTTAAAAACCTCCTTCACTGTGTTATTTGTATGTCTCCATCCTGCATGCATTGCAGTAAAATGGAAAGTGGTCCTAATTTGGAGTGAGCAAAGCTAGATTAAAATCACTGCCCTGTTTATTACAACACATATGACTTTGTTACATCACCTTTCTTACTGATCCTCTGTAAAATGAGGGGATGAGACTAGAAACCTAAAGTCTCTCCCATCATAACCAGTTATTTTAATGCCTTCTGAATTTCCTTCTATAGTCCTGAAAGAAAAACACGTTACTTCTTACCATCGTTTTTGCAACTATAAAATGGTTATTAATTTACGTATATGACAGAAAAGCTGTGAAAATAATTAATTAATAATGAAGAATGTGAGAGAAATCTTTTTCACTCTTCTATTCCTAAAAATCTTTTTTTTTAAGTGTCTTGCCAGCTAAATCCTAAATTTCTGACGTTATTTTTAGTCTTAACTTCCCCCTTCTCCCCACACCCAGGAAAGAAAAATTCACTATGTTCCCTCACATTGCTATTACGTGCTATGCTGAAGACACATTCACCTGGTTGCCTAAAAGACTCCTGGGGAAAAGATGCTATATCCTGGTGCATTAAGTACATTTTTAATAAATAGAGTCATCAATTATTTATACCTTGTCATCACCAGAAAAAGTCAATCACAACTGACCTGCTGCAGCATCTATCCTATCTCTCATTTTATCCTGAGGGAAGATAAAGGTATATTTTGGTAAAAAAAAAAAAGAGGGGGGAAATCAATAAATGAGAATGAAATGGTGCTCAGAATGTGGGGTGTCTCATACATGTCTGGTTAGAATTTGGCCCCTTTTGACATTTCACTGTTCCACTTAGTTTTCTTTTGAGGGTTTCTATTTTTGTAGAATGATCACTTTATTACCTTAGCATTTGCCCAGATGACACTGGGGATATATCATGCCAAATATTCAGATCCTTAGAAATAGCTGGGTTTTTAATTGCCACTTTCTGTTTTCATCCAGATATTTGGCATCATGTAGACACATGCAGCATCAGTGGATATAGGTATAAGGGGGCAGATGCAGAAAGGAACATTAATTTCTGTGTCCATCTGTGGAAAAATTTAGCCTGGATGTAAAGAGAACAAGTCCCAAACTCCTAACAAGGTTTATTAGGTTCCACGGAAAGTGAAGGAAAGCTCATTATGATAACTGTTTCAAACAGGATGGTATGTAAAACACATTTAAAACAAAATTGTACATTTGAAAGTATATAACATTCTCAGTTCCAGAGGAGTAGATGACTACAATGTGGACCTCCATCACTGTTATATCATTCTGCCTTTAAGTTTCTAGAGGCACGAAACAACTGCCTCTCTTTAATTAAATTAATAGGGAGTGTGGAAAAGCAGAATCTGTTTTAAGAAGACTTAATCATTTTTATTTAATGAAGAAAATGATGACAGAGTTGGTGGTCTGATAGATTTGGTGGTGACAGTGTATTTAACATTGAAGTGATTTACCCCCACACTAGGAGGACATTGTCTCTAGGAATTTACCTTATGCATGTCTTTGATACTTTGATGTATTCAAAATCTCATCAATGTAGGCATTCTTTCCAATGATGCAGATCCCAATCTATCCACACCTCCTCTTCTGTACAACTCACATCCATTTACTCAACATGCTAGGGACCATTCTGTTTATATCCTGATATTGTGTGGATAGTAGGTGTGCTCATGCACCATCATTAGGTTATCCCTGACTCAAGCCACATAACCAGTCCACTTCCTCATCCAACCATACATCTCTCTAATGGCATACATCCTTTTCACTGTAAAATGCTCACTTAATAATATGCTGCAGCTTACTTATATTCACCCTGCAATTCTCCATTGCCCTAAAAAGGGCAATGTCCCCTAAAAAGGGAGATGTCCCTCAACTTTAAAACTTTGCAGAAATTGTATTACATGACTTGTAGTCATAGGATTTCAATGAAAGTATGTGATCATAATGATGATTGTGTGTGTGTGTGTGTGTGTGTGTGTGTGTGTGTGTGCATTTGTGGTTGTTGTTGGGGTTTTCTTGACAGAGATATTGCAGTGGCTTTCTATTTCCTTCTCCGGATCATTTTATAGATGAGGGAACTAAGACAAACAGGGCTAAGTGACTTACCGAAGGTCTCACACTTAGTATCTGCAGTCAGATTTGAACTCAGGAAGATGAATCTTCCAGATTCTAGGCCCAGCACTCTATTCACTCCTAACTGCTCTATATACACATGTATAAATATGTATGTATATATGTGTATAGGTACATGTACATATATACATACACATATGCCTTTGATTCAGGGAGAAATTTTGAATCATTAATAGGATTTCCCAAAAGAATTCAGCCTGCTCTAACTCCCAGTCAAGATTATTGTCCATAGATAGTGTCTGCCCATGGTAAACACAAAGTCCTGACCAACTCTTTCTATGGTCTATCCATCTAACTGCATATTATAATATAAATCAAAGGTATTCTTCATCTGCTTGGTGTTTCTTTGTATGGCTATTTAGGCTGAAAACTTAAATGATTATGGATCACATTTAAGGTGGATCTGAAAGACAACTATATAGATATAACCTATCACCGTAGTACTAAATATTTGGACACTATAGGGAATAAGCTTTTCTAAATGGATGCATTTTCCAGATAATTGAAGCTTACCACTTCAAGTATTAAAACTATTTTTTAAATGTGAAACACTGTATGGACATCTTTCTCATATGTACAACACATTTATTCCCTCTTAAAATGAATATGCTGAAGGTTGATTAATCTTGATCATCCATATCAATTATTGTGCTAAGAGGTAATACCATGATTTCATCAGGGAATATTGAGGCCTAACGGATTGCTTGCTCCTTAACTAAGTGGCCCCAGGCTTCAATGTTCTTTTCTGTTCTTGAGTTTGATTTTCCTCAATTTTTTTCTTTCTTCTCTCTCAATATCAGACTGTGAATTATCAATTTTGGCTGCTTCCAAAATTTCTGTCTCTTATAACTTCTTCCTTCCCAAACCTCCCCCCACTACCCCACATTTACCTACCCACCCTTTCTAGTTTTCTTTTTCTAGTATTTCTATTTGCTCTGGGCTTGGAAACTAAATAATCTGGTTCAAATTGTTTCTAACAAGTTGTCAGTTAGGTGATTTTCAGATAAATAATGTTACTATCACAGTACCTGACTCATTGTGCCTAATAAGTGGTTATTGATTAACCTACTTACTTGGGTTATACTCATAAGTGTCAAGATAAAACAGAATTAAACTAATTTAATAAGCATTTATTAAGTGCCCACTATTTACAAGACACACATCTAGGTGAGCAAAAACAAAAAAAAAATAGCCCCTTTCTCTAAGCAACTTCTATTCTGCTGAGGAAACACAACATGGAAATACATGATAATTTGAGGAAAGGGAGAGAGTACTAACAAATAAAGGTATCAGGTAAAATTTCTCACAAGAAATTGAACATAAGCTGCATCTCAAAGGAAGCTAGTGGTTTTAAGAGGAAGTGATTCATCCCAGGCATAGGGGACAGCTTGAGCAAAGCTATGGAGATGGGAGATGGTTCTAAGTTTGTAGAAAAACAAAATAGGCCCATTTGGCAGGAATATAGAATACGTGAAGTCTGGAAATATATCGAAGCATACTTAAACATTGCAAAATATGGTAATCATTTTCCCTAGGGTCCTGATAGTAGGTTAGAGACTTTGGCAAGAAGGGACATGAAGTTTTACAGGCACTGCATCATTATACTAAATGCTGCCCTGGTGGTATGAAAGACTTAATGAACCTTTGAAAGGGCTTAAAGTACTATGAGGGAGTAACTTTGGCACTGATTATGAGAACTAACTACATGACCTGGGAACACAAAAAGATTTCTCCTCCATCTATCTCAGTCAGTGACTTGAGTCATCATCTTCAGCTGAGAGTACATGAGCTTCACCAGGGAAGCAGAACAGGTGGTTGAGTAGGAGAACAAGAGAATCAAGACCACTCAGTTTTTGTTATTGGCTGTTTTTCTGGAAGGGTTTCAACAATCAGAGAAGATGGTCTTTAGTTTTCTTTTGGCTTGAAAATCCATCCTAGAACAAATGACCATTTGCTTCTATCAAATGTGTGGTTTTCACTACAGATCTTACATGAAACATCTTCTAATTTTGCAATGACATAGAGTGACTGTCAGACAAGAGTTGATCATAAGATGCTACCATTGCCTTGATGTTCAGAATCTACTGTGATACGTATCATGCATATCAGATGTTATCTTTGTTTGCAAAAGTCATCTCAAACTACACTACCCACATGTGTAGCATATGAAAGCACCGCAAATAGCTGCAAGTGTCAACACAAATAACTATCAATAAATATCATGGAATTTAACAGGGCATTTAGTCCCTAGCTCCCTAACCTATCAGATCTTGGTGTAGGCCTATCATTGTCACAAGGGATATTCTCTGTATAGCTACATACAGTATTTATAAAGTGCCCATCACCATGGTATCTAAGCACTTTGGCAATCTAATTAGGCTATTCCAATTACTTGCATAGAAGTAGAAGAGGTACACTTCCTTATATCCCACTCCACTGGAACCAATTTGATTGTATTTTTAAAAGCCAGAAAAGCCTTCTGTGAAAATAGCTTTCTAGGCCTCTTGTTCCAAGATTAAAAGCCTGTCTGGGTAAAGAAATGTGTTCCCTGTTCCTAAAAGTGATAATGTTCAGAATCGAGGGAATCTCCAGTGGTAGAAAACACTGCAGCCCAGAGATCTTGATTGAGAACATTCTACTCCCTTTCCTTATAAACTTCGCTCTGGGGACAGGTAACTGGAAAGTGCTTTTTAAAGGCAGTTCACCTGAAGGTGAGTTATTTGTGAAGAACTTGTTGACATAGCTGTACTCTCTTCTGTCCTGGCAAGTCACAATGGGAAATTTCCTGTTTCCTTGGGATTGTTAACTGGGTCATGTCTGAATTCAATTTTTATTGCCTACATGTCCTGTCGTCTCCAACTTCTGATAGAAAAAAGGGATAGCCAAATGGCACAATAGATTTCCTTAGTATGGGCCAAAGGGGATGCAGAAAGTAGCATCAGGTTGAGCTAACAATCCAACTCCCAGCCTTTCCCCATAGTAGAGTATTTATGTGTACAAGTATGTATACACACATTAAAAATAAGCATTGATGAGTGCTTCTGAAACCTAAAGGATCTTTTCCTGCCCCTACTCTGAAGCAACTGTTGCAAAGGGCAATTTTATATAGCAAAATGATATATTACTAGATAAAATTTTAGAGTGAGTAAGTCTCTTATGAGTCCTGTGGGACATGTCTTCCTTTCCTATACTTCACATTAACGAAGTAAGTATAGCACCAATGCAATATTCACAGCACCAACAATGGCTGTAAATATGCTGGCATAGTTCTCAATCACAAAATACAGCAGACTCTCCATATAAAAGACAGTAACAAAACCTTTATTCAGATACCAGAAAACCAAATCCCAACACCAGGAAACCGAATCCATCATAGCAACATAGAAGTTAATACACTGTAACACAGCAGGGAGTCACATCATCCTTTAGCCTTCCTGCAAACCAACACTCACAAGCCTAGCTGTGTGCCTGAGTGTGTCCTCTCCTTGCTCCAGCTCTAACTGCTGTGACTCCCACCTTCATGTGGGCTCTGCTCCACCCTTCAGCAAACTCCTCGGGCTCCATGTGATTACATTCAGCCTATTAGGGGGCAGGGTATATCTTCAAAGCAGGGAAGATCTTCAAATTACCTTAGGCTTATTAAAGGGCAGGGAAGATCTTCAAATTCCCATTACCATTATAGTAAGTTGTCAAGTTAAGACAATCAATAATACTCCAAAACATCACTTTTAACTTCTAGCAATCATTTATCTTTCTACTACAATTCATTGGGCCTCCAATCCATGCTATGTCTGAAGTATTTCTGAGCTTAGCATAGTGCTAAGAACTGGGTATACAAAGAAAGGTAAAAAACAGTCTGGTTCTTCTTGCTTTACTCTGCATCGATTGGTACAAGTCTTTCTATGTCTCTTTGAAATCACCTTATTTTCCTTATTCCTTACATAGTATTCCATTAAATTAATCTGCCACAATGAGCTCTGCCATTCCACAACTGATGAACACCTTGTAAGTTTCTTTTTTCTTTTTTTTTTTTTGGCACCATAGAAAGAACTACTATAAAAATTTTTGTACATAACGGCCTTTTTCTCTTTGATCTCAGTCTAGCAGTGGCGTAATTGTGTCAAAGAACTTGAACTATTTAGTACTAAATGCAGAATTTTACTAAGTGCATAATTCCAAATTCCTTTCCAGACAAGCTAAATCCGTTCAGAGCCCCGGCAAGAGTATATCAATGTGCCTGATTTCTCACATTACTTCCAAAATTTGTCACTTTCTTTTTTTGTCAATCTTTGTCAATCTGATGGGTGTAGTTCTCTAAATTAGTGATTTAGAGGATTTCTTTTTCATATGGCTATAGATAGCCTGCATTTCTTCCTTTGATAACTGCCTGAATATACCCTTTGAGTATGATATAAGGAATGGCTTTTTAAATTTATGAATCTGAATCAATTCCTTATATAAAATTTGGAAATGAGAGCTTTTTTCAGGGAAATTTTCTGCAAAGATTTTTTCCCCAATTAACTGTTCCCTTTAGGGTTTTTAATTTTA
The DNA here is from genome assembly GCA_011680675.1 of Gymnobelideus leadbeateri. NCBI lineage: Eukaryota > Metazoa > Chordata > Mammalia > Diprotodontia > Petauridae > Gymnobelideus > Gymnobelideus leadbeateri. The sequence continues at coordinate 31,303 of WOXC01011136.1, read as the reverse complement.
TGTAATCAAAATTATCCATTTTAACTTCTATAATCCTCTCTGTCCCTTGTTTGGTCATAAACTTTCCCCTTGTTTCTCTGATATGTTTAAGAGGTAACTTTGATATGTAGGTCAGGTATCTATTTGAAGCTTATCTTGGTATAAGGTATGAGTTGCTCTAATTTAATCCATACTACTATCCAACTTCCCCAGCTATTTTTAATGAAACAGTTAACCCAATAACTTGGGCCTTTGTGATTATCAAACACTAGGCTACTTGATTATTTGTTTTTTCAACTGTCCCATTAGGCCATTGCTATGCCATATCATTTTAAGTTTAGTTGCTTATTGTGTATACTGAAATCATTTCTTCAGTCTATTTTGTTGTATACTCTCCATGTATCAAAATATCCTCCCCCCATAAAATGATTGTGAATTTAATGGTGACCCCTATCCAGGTCAGAAAGCCTTTGAAACGTGAATGTAGGGCTTAAGTGTTTTTAAATGCTTAATGGTTATCTATGGGAGTTGACTTTAAGAAGTAAATGTGTATTATGAGAGCCTAAATGGAGACATTATCAAGAGGATACAATGACTAGGCTGGAGGAAGGAGAAGACGTTTAGCTAGGCCAAGTAGATGGTTGTCAGCTGAGGAAGGAACAAAGTTGTAATGGAGCTAAAGAATGGATTTTAGAAAGAAAGAAAAAGCACTAGGATCTGAGAAAAAGGCAGGAAAATTCATGACAGTGAACTCAAAGTACAGAATCTCAGGAAAGCCCCTAGCAATCCTAAGTCAGAGGCCAGAGAGAGGAGGAAAGTAGAATTTCTAGAGGAAGTTAATGGTGCAGCAGCCAAAATGATGAGAGAAATGGTTATGCTAGTAGTAATTTTAATCAGAAGTCAAATAATGGTATCCCTGGGAACCTGTCTGGGAACAAGGAAAGAATTTATTCTTCCAAAGAACAAAGGGGAAATTAAAAATTCAGTTGCACTATGGACAGGAAAATGAAAATGGTTTAGAGTGAACACATGAACTGTAGTCCCAAGCATTAGAGTCTAGGTGTGGGACCTGTGAACTCAAGAGGAGTGACAGAAAACTCTACAAATGATTGCTTATGGTTTTAAACCTGCAAAGCTAATTAAATAATATAACCTGTCCTTACAATCTAACTCATATACTTTGTACTCTGAAATCCTTTTACATTGTAGAGGAACTTAATGATGAACTTGATGACAGGGGATGTTTCATTTTTCTTTTTATATCTCCAATATCTACCATAGTAGATATGGTCTAGCTGGTCCATAAGGAGTCCATATAGTCTAGTCCATAAGGAGTCGAGCAATACTTGTTGGTTGGTTGACTGATTGATTGACTTCATTGGACAGCATGAAAGAAAAGTTATGGCTGAAGAAGAGGAAATGTTTTATAAATGTGTGACAAAATGAGTTACTTAGGCAGTGCAGCCTTAATGACCACAATAAACAAGCAGACCTTAAGTTTTCATCCCCTACTCTTCTCTATTATTCACCCAAGGGAACAAGTGACTCAGATAAGTTTGATATGTAAATGAGTCAACCCTAGGTGACTGAGGTAAGGACACAGGGCCCCCTTTCTTTACTCTATAAGAATAGCTTTACTCAACCCTCATCTAAAGAGCAGTACAACCAACCAACTAGAGCATCCTGAGACCTTACCTTCTGCCCTCTCCTTGAGTGGTCCAGTGAAGCTAAGATCCCATCCATCTAGCCCTTCTCCTTTTGTACTTTTGTTTATGCTAAGCTTCCCTATGGTCATAATTTGAGTTGCAGCTGAGTCCTAAGTACATATTCTTCCTGAATCCTAGAACCCCAAGCAGTCTACTTCTCAATCTATAGATACAAGATCTTTGTCCTCTGCTGTAACCTTGGAAACCTCTTAACTCATTCTAATGGAAAAGGCAGTATAGAAAAGTTTGTTACCAAGATGCATAATCTTAGTATAAAATTATTCAAGACAAGAAAGTAGAATGTTAGCAAATGAATGAAATAGGGGTTCAGAGAAAAGAGAGAGATAAGAATATAACTGAACTTTGAAAGATGATTTGAATTAGTGTTGAGGTATTCTTAGTGGATCTTGATAAACACCAATATTAGGTCCAATTCTAATAACCAACTGAACACCGCCATCATTGCAGAGACCTTCATATGGGTCTAGAGTCTGAGGTGTTTTACATACATGCACATATACATACATATACACATAAAGAGAGAAGGGTTAGGGTTTCAACACACTAACATTCTCTGTAATAATACACTAAAATTTTAGTTTCTCTTTGAAGTATATTGTGCTCTTTCCATGTGTAGTAAAATTCAGGGACAACGTGTAGTGGGATTTTTAAATTACTAATGGATTTTTTTTGGTTACACTAGTTTTCACAGGGACAAATTCAATGGGTAGATAGGCATGCATATATGTCGCATACTAAACCATGAGAAGAAGAAATGATGATGTGGATGTATAGATAAAGAGAAAGTGACCAACAATCCTTTCTATAATTCCTCACACTTGACTAATATTTTATTTGGCAAGTATTAGAATGATATTTATCAAGTTTGTTTTCTGGGGCTCTCCTCTGTAAACAGATCACACAAAGATCTGCTTCTAAATGAGCTACCTCACCTGTTTATAACAACCCATTTCAACCTGCCTGCTTTTGCTGTGTTTAAACACCATAACCAGGTTACATTTCTTAAAAGTATCCTGAGAGCTTACCTTCATGCAGTGATCAGATTGTGTCACTGTTTATTAAATGGATTGGAGAGGTGACAGAGATATGACTCTTTAAGAAAAACTCAAGGGGAGGGCTACAAAAGTTATAATTATCTTGTTAGGAAATATGAAAATGTGATTACCTTTGGAAGTTAGATGTTGTGATCTGGTTGAAAGTTCAAGACAGTAACTTAGTATTATGACAAGAATAACAACAATTATCATCACCATCATCATCATTGTAATAAATAGCCAGCATTTATATAGTAATTTCAAGTTTGCAAATCATTGTAAATATGCTATCTCATTTGATCCTCACAACAGCCTTATGAGGAAGAAGCTATTATCCCCAATTTACAGATAAGAAAATGACTGGGAGAGATTGAGTGGCTTGCTATCACCAGTACTTCCATTCCAAAACAACATGCATATTTGTCATGACCCCTCTCCTCCCCCTACCTTAGGCCCTTTTGCTTTCTCCTTTTTCCTAAAACAGCCCCTCTTTATATTTATGACCAATTATTTTGTCTCTAGATCTAGAGAGAAACAAGTTATTTATCTGTATCAAAATGGAAGGAGTTTTTGGCTTTGGACTTGGGTTTGCATCTCACTTACTAGACATGTGTCCTTTAGACATCACTTGAGCTCTCTAGGCATCAGTTTTTGGATCTGTAAACTATAGAGGCTGGCCAAAATTACTTTCATCATCCCTTTCAGATGTAACTTTATGATATGATAAGATAGCTCACTTTCTTTTTATACTCTCTTATTTTATTAAACATGGTGGGAAGAATGCTGGCTCTGGACTCAGAGGACCTGGGTTCTAATCCTCCCTTTACTGTTTAATACCTGTACAAGGCACATAACATCTTTGGGCCATAGTTTCCTGGATTCCAAAATGATTTAGATTAATGACCTCTAAATTCTATGCTTCCATGACCCTCACTTTGGGAGTCCAAATATATTTCCAGCATTAGTTCGGAAACCAAGAGGCAACAAAACCAAGATGTTTACCCTTGGAGATAGGAAGGCCTGGGTTCAAGTCCTTCTCACCTATACCAAAGATATGACCTACAGTGAGCTACTTATTGCTCGTTGACCCAATGACCCCTCCAAGACTATAAATTACAGACAAGTTACTGAATCTCATTAGTGGAAGGAAGTTCCCCACAGGGAGTTTTATACACCAATGAAATCCCAGGTCTAAGCTCCACTGTGAACCTCCCCTCCACCTCCCCACTCCCAAAAGAAAAGACGAAGGGAAAATTGAATTTAATAAAAAGAAATTCACTTTATACATAACTGGTAAGAAACAAATTTATTTTACTTATGGACTATGCACTATTACCCCTATTTAATCAGTGTACCTACTGAGATCAAACAGATATTCCAAAGTTACAAGGCATGCCACTGGCAGAACCTCAAAGAAATTAAACCCTGGAATATTGACTTGCTCGCTACTGGCTTTTACCGTTATCACCTCCTTTCTTTAACTAACCATATTTCCTATGAGAACAATGTGCTAATGGCATACCTACTGAGAAAATGATGTGTCAGACATCTAAATAACATAGTCTATGTTATTGGTTGAACAATAATTGAACATCACTATGAACAATGTTCATGCAACATAATGCAATGAAGATGATGCTTTAGGTTTTGTTTTGAGGCATCTTTTTTTTTCCTGCCAAACTGTTATTTTGATTCAGTTTCAAAAGTTACACTTTATTAACTAGGTTCTTTATTTCAGTAGATTTGCTTCTGGTTACATGTTTGTAATGTTCATGATGTTTACACTTGAGTAACCACCTGAAAGAGTGGTTCTACTGGTCCATCATTAGCAATGGCACTTTTTGACACATCTGAGCAGTCTGCTGCAATCTATCATTCCTGATTTAGGTGATAATTTTGCTTTTAATGACAAAAGTGAAGGAATATTGATTTGACTGAAGAATTTTATCTTTATAGATGTTTCAAATAGGATTATGTTAAAGGGGATGCTAGAGGAAAGTTTTGGGGTGATTAAGCAAGTGACACATTTATAGGTCTCTAACTAAAGCAGTGATGGCAAAAAAAAAGCAAGCAGTTTACTTTCCATAATGATAAATAACTGGATCATTAGAATTGCTCATGAAAAAAAATCATATGTCCTCCTTTTGGTGTGCTGTTGTATATTCTTTGAAACAATGTTGTCTGTCATGTAGTCTCATCTCTGCAGAATCGTGAAAGAGTTAATTATTCATCATAGTCAAATGATGCCTGACTATTTCTTGGGAATTATTTAAAATTTTACTTTTTAGCAGGTCCTTAAAAAATAATGTGAATTACCTCACTCCCTCCTTCACTCCCTATTGCCATCTTCCATCACATGGAATTATAAGGTTGTGTATTTACCTCATACAAAAATCAGAGGGAGTAGTTTTAACATTATGGGCATATCATATGTTAATAAATAATATTTCCCTTCTCAAGTAATGTTTATCTTGACCAGGCAAAATGTTCTTTTAAATGTAGTCTTGTGTGATGCAGTAGATTGAGTTTGTAGTCACAGAATCTGCGTAAAATCTGACCTTGTTTGTCACTTGACCCTTTTGGGTCTCAATTTCCTCATCTATAAAATGAGGGGGTGGAATAGATGAAGCTAGGGTCCATTCCATCTGTAAATCAATATTCTTATGATCCTAGATAGAGCCAAATAACATTCTACCTGTATAAAAGTTACCCAGTATTCATTTGGCATATCTATAAGGTAAGTAGTATTTAATCATGAAGAGAGAAAGTAATAGCAGAGTCACTAGAAATGAAGAGAGTTTAAGAATGTGATATACTTTGTGATCTTCACCATCATTTATGCACTCTATTTGGTAGCAAACAACAACATGCATCACTACATGTATGAATGCTATGCAGATACCCTGAATATTGAAGCTATAGCTATAGTAAGGATGATACAACTATGGGCTACTTAAATACAGCAGTAGCAAACAGACCAACTAAGTATGTTCTGCTCAGGAATCTGGACTGACTTTTCTTGATGCTTATTTAAATGTAACCTGGGTTTCTTAACTGGGAATGGGTCATCAGGGCTTCATATATGACAGACATAATTAATATGCATAGTCTACATAAAGGTTCTTCATTCAAATATGAAATCTCAGGCACTGACACAGCTTTCTTGAACATGAAGTTTAAGATAATTTTTGAATATGATAAATAGAAATCTCATATAAAACCAAATAAAACTTCTGAAAATTAATTAATAGTATTTTGTATGGCAATTATTAACCAGCATGAAGATTTGGACACCACAAACCAGAATTTTAGAAAACTACTTCATTTGCTTAAAATGAGAGAAAATTCTACTAAATCATAATCATATTTTCAGGAAGACTCTAAGTTTAAAAATTGGGCCATGGGGGGCAGCTAGGTGGCGCAGTGAGTAGAGTGTCAGCCCTGGAGTCAGAGGGACCTGAGTTCGGATCCAGCCTCAGACACTTAACCCACACAAACAAAAACCTAGCCATGTGACCTTGGGCAAGTTACTTAACCCCAATTGCCCTAAAGGGGCGGCTAGGTGGCCAGTGAGTAAGAGCGCTGGCCTCGGAGTTGGGATGACCCGAGATCGAATCCAGCCTCAGAAAATGAGCACCCACACATAAATAATGACTAGCCATGTAACCTTGAGCAAGTTACTTAACCCCAATTGCTTTAAAAAAAAAATTGGGCCATGGGGTGGCTAGGTGGTACAGTGAATAGAGCGCTGGCCCTGGAATCAGGAGGACCTGAGTTAAAATCTGACCTCAGACACTTAACACAAAAACTAGCCATATGACCATGGGCAAGTCACTTAACCCCAATTGCCCTCCAAAAAGCAAATGAATGAATGAATGAGCAAACAAACAAATAAATGAATGAATAAGTAAATAAATATTGGGTCATTATGCCATTTTCTCCACATATCAACATATATATTTTATTATCTTTGCATCATGATTTTGGACTTTGGTAGAAAGACTTTAATTTGAATCTCAATTCTGCCATTTGTGAACTAGGACCCTGGAAAGGATTTTGCCTAAGTCTTGGTTTTCTCCTCTGTAAAATGAGGTTTATAATACTTCATTATCATCATCTTATGCTGCCTCCTCCATAGGTTTATTGCGAGGAGAGCATTTTAAAAACCATAAAGTGCTATATAAGGGTGAGCTTATAGTATTGAGCAGGTTTTCTGCAAAGGCAAGCCACCTGGAATAAGCAGCTTGAAAAATCCACTGTAAACAGTGTGTTCTTTCTCCTGGCAAGAGACAGACAGAGACACACCGAGACACAAGAGATGGAGTAAATTGGAAGGAGTCTCAGCTCAAGTTCATTCATCCATCCAAAATGAAAACTGTTTAAAATTTGCCTTTCCTCCATTGGTCATAGATTTCTTTCATGGAAAATGTTTTGAGAATATAGATTAGATTGACTCCATAAGTGTTATGTCTTACCTAAGAAGTAGCCATGACAGAGAATGCCATCCTTGGAGCCAATAAAGCTTGGGTTGAAGTTCCAGCACTTCCACATACTGGTTGGATGTCACTTGCTTTCTCAGTGGTCTAGACAATTCTCTAAGATTATACACTTGCACAACTAAGGAGCCTGAATGCAGATCAAAACATACTATTTTCTCTTTTGTTGTTTTTTTCTTTTTCATGGTTTTTCCCTTTTGTCCCAATTCTTCTTTCATGTTATGACTAATGTGGAAATATGTTTTAATATGATCAAACATGCATAGCCTATATCAGATTGCATACTGTCTTGCGGAGGGAAGTAGAATTTTAGAACTCAAAATCTTATAAAAGTGAATGTTAAGGGGCAGCTAGGTGGCGCAGTGAGTAAGAGTGCCAGCCCCAGAGTCGGGAGGACCCGGGATCAGTTCCAGCCTCATTAAATGAGCAGCCACACATAAATAATGACTGGCCATGTAACCTTGAGCAAGTTACTTAACCCCAATTGCTTTAAAAAAAAAAAAGTGAATGTTGAAAACTAAAAATTAATTAATTTTTTTTAAAAAAGACTTTGCATAGCAGAGAAGGTACTGACCCAGTGTGATAGAGGAAAGAGTTCCCTAATATCAATGAAATCAAGGTCCAGCCCCTATCTCTGTTACCTAAAGTAGAGAGATACAAAGTCATATGTGGAATATATAAGGTAGAGTTATTTCCCTGGAATTTGTCTGTCAAACAATCTGCTCTTTGGTAACTTTGTGTTATTTCAAAAACCAATTAGTGAAATCTATAGTCTAGATTAGAGAGGTATTATGTCATTTGTCAAGATGTCATTTGCCAATAACAGATGCATTCTATCTCATGTTGTTCTCTTGTGGGGTTCATTGTATCCTTTGTCCCTATGGTTCTAAATACTTAGATTTGACCCAAGAACTCAGGAGACCCTTGAATATATGTGAAAACATGGATTTAAGGAAGTGGGATGAAAGATTTGAGGTAGATAAACCAGACTGGGGTAGTAGAGGCCCACTCTTGGAGCCTCAGGACAATAGTCCTGAGCTATTCACTTGAGGTGTGGATACCAATAAAGGAAGATGAACTAGAATAATCAATGAACCATAGCTGACCAGGGCTTGGGGACAGAAGTCAATCCTAGAATTTTGAGGCACACTTCTTGAGGATTTAGTCATGAATTAGTAGTGTTAGTGTCACTTCTTCCCTGTAAGCCCCTATTGAAAAGTCACATTTGGAATATAAGCAAGATTGCTTTATACTATATCCATGCATGTATTCAGGCAAGCAAAAGGATCAGTGATGCTTTGGAGAACTGACGTGCCTAGAAAGGATAGTGGGAGAAAGCCTTCTCTAAGATGAGCAGGAGTTGTTCTATGTTTCTTTCAAAAATACAATAAATAGAAGCAAAATGACTGAAATTTCAAATCAGGTTTTCCTAGTTCTCTATAACATAGCTGCAACATGTAGCTAAAAGTGTCCTTGACGTAAATCAAGAAACTTAGGTTCCTTGCCTTGGGTTCTGCTAGTCACCAGCTATCTGACTTTTGTAAAGTCACACAATGCTTTGAGCCTTGGTTTCTCCATTTGTAAAATAAGAGTGTATAATGAGACAATTATTAAGGTTGGTTCCAGCTCTAAAAATTATATGAGACCATCACCAAACACTAAAATTTTAACAAGATTTCCTACACAACTGCCTTTTAGCTGTCACTATTTCACATTCATTCAGGGAGTAGAAAGATGCCTCCCTGGTGCAAGCAGTCTAAATGAAAACATATACTCTATCTGTGCCAAGTAATTAGGAAGAAACTTTCACGTAAATACCATTAGGACAAATTGAACAACATACATTAAGGACTGGACAATTGCTGAATAAAGAAGGTGGACTATTTGGTCTATACATTGCAACATTAAAAAAAATTTTTTTTTAGGACTTTAAACCAATCAGCTTCTATGTATACTGATCTCAGTTGGTAAGAGTTTTATCATAGTAATCCCTCTTCCAAACAAGGTCTTTGAAATTCAAAAGTTTCTATAAATACTAAACCAAACATATTGTATTCAGGTAGAATAACAGTGTGTCCACTACTGATAGGTATGTGGGGGAGTAGATATGTGCAGAGATGAACAGGCAAAATACCTGTAAAATAATTTATAAAATAGATTTTAAAAGTTCAGGGAAAATCAGAGAAAAGGCTATTACATTTGAACCTTAATAAATATTTAATAGCCCATAAGACAAATAGCTGGGAATTACTAGAATGTTTTCAAGGTTCCTATTTCATCGGTACTGTGCTGGTAGATGGCCGAAACTTGCTATCTCCTTTTGCAAATTATAAAACAGAAGTTGTAATATCACAAAGTTAAATAGCTCTGTTGATTTGGATCTTTGATTTGGATCTTTTATAAATTGCAATGCTTGAAGGGCATAGGATGGAAATATTTGAACAATTGATTTGCTTTCCTCTTCTCCACTGTCTCTTCTCCCCAGTACCCTCTGCCCAGGGCAGGCTTAGGATATGTTCCTAATGGGACCAAGGAAATTTGAAAGTCCCCGAATTCACTCCCATTTTATGGGAATTTTCTTGTTCCTTGAGTGAGGGTGTGTACATGTGCAAGTCTGTGTGTGTATGTGTCTGTGTGTCTGTGTGTACAAGCTAAGGTCCTCAGGTGGAATGATGGTTCCTGTGCTTTCGTTCTCGAAGCTGTTATTCTGGAAGGGAATGGAGGCAGCTGTGTTTACAGCTCAAGTCTTGGCATACATTTACCAGAATCTATTATTCATATCATTCAGTATCAGGGAGAGATCTCAGGCCACCTGTCTATCTGACAAATTCACCCTTTTGTGAGCTTTCTGTTCATAGCAAATTATGTTCACATTGATGAATTGAGGTTTTATGAGCATTGCTAACTAACATTCTCACAGAAGGCCAGGGGCAATAGACTGCAAGTGTTTCTGGTCCACAAGTAAATGTTAAAAAGAAAAAAAAAAATGCTGGTATTTAAAGACAATTTGCCATGGAGGGATAGTTAAAGCATTTGGCAGTGCCTTAATATTTATAATTTCAAGACTTTCCATAAATTATTGCAAATAGTATGCTTATAACAAACAAAAACACAGAGTAAACCTACACATTATTGTTCTCTGTGGCAGTACTCTTGTTAAAATGGTCTGCATTTTGACAGGTAACCAATGACAAGTGCAGAGTGCATAGTAATCAAAATATGCCCATCGTTAATAAATATAGCAATTTCATATTACACTATGGGAATTTGTGCTTTTAAAAAATGACACCCATCGCCATCTTTCCATATATAAAAAGTTGTTGGATTTTTTTTTTCATCACTGAAGTCTCTTCGTTGGCAACGACATTAAAATATGTTCCATGAGTTAAATAAACAAGGGAAGTCTTTCAGAAAGAAATCCTTCTTTTGGGAGTGGATGGGAAATAACTTATGTGAATGGTAGAGATGAGGGTTTGACTTAGTTTTCATGTAGAAATGGTGTTCTCATATGCCTTTATGTTGCTGATATTTATACTCCTTTTTTCTGTCACTCAATATGTTTTGAGGGAGAAATATTTCACACCAAACGGACATTTTAGTCCTGTTCTATCTGTTTCCAATCCTGCAATGCAAAAATTGACAAATGACAAATCTGTGCCATAGCCAGACTGACTGATCCGGGCTAGTGTGGACATACTGAATGAAATACAGGGTGTTTCCTATATTTTAAACTTCAATAGCTGCACTAAAGACCTTGGGAATGTTCTGTATAGAGACAAAAGACAAGAATTTCACTAGGTGGAGATTATACCCAATGCCATGTCTTTCACTGAACTGTGGGAATACAGACTATGATGGACACTATCATATAGGGAACTAAATTTCCCTATCCCCCAGGCTCTACCAAAATTCTAGTTGTTTTTCTTTTGTTCAATCTGGTTCCCACGGGTCTCAGTCAAAGTTGCTAAGAAATCCTGAAACTCTTTACATTGGCCTGCCAAAAATGTCAGACAGTTCACTTTTCAGTGCAAAGACACTAAAACACAAAAGACAAAGCTTCAGCAGTATCCCTCGAAAATGCACACCTTACTGAGGAGCAAATGGGGAGTAGGGTCTGTTAAATACCATATGTGAGGGAACTCTACCAATTCCCTTCCAAACATAACATGCTGCTTCCATATTGTGCTATGCATAGCTCTATGATGAGCCTATGAAAACAGGAATCCAGTGATTGGATTCTACTTGCTCCTGATGTCCACTGGTTGGTTGACTGCTAGAATAGCCTTGTCAGTTATAATACCAAGCTTCAGTGACCTCATCAAATGGGATTCTTAGAGCTGTGGTTCCAGCCAGCAGCATGTATGGGTTCTTGATATACTTCTCAGTGGTTCCTATGCCCAGTTGGTGGAACAATGAGAGAAAAGTAGTCTTGCTTCATTCATCACTAGCCAGGAATTCTCAATCTTCTGTGAGTTAGGCTATCCCATAATCGTCTGAATATGTTGCAGGTCTTCTCTCATGAAGATATCATGGGACAGAATTTTTTTTAGTGGAAAGCAATAAAAATTAAGCTTTCTTTTAGAATTCTGTGGCATTTCTTTAAAACATCCCCAAGAATCACAAAAATAGGTTTGAAAATCACAACTGTAAGGTAGCAGAGTTTGTTACATACAAGACTGGGGATGAAAGTTAAGGTGTGCTATTATATTTTGGTTTCCAGATAAAAGGCTTCATTTGAGGTCAATCAAGCATATTATATTTGATTGAAAATTTCATAGGTGGTAGCATTTTGCCATAGTCACATAACCAAGTAACAGACCACTATTTTGTTCTCTGAAAGTAGTATATCCTTCCAAGTATTGCTAGAAGGAGTAAAGTTGGCTGTAGCTGGCTGAGTATTGTTCTTTTTTTAACCCATGTGATAGGTATCTTCAACAGTGTCAAACAAATTTGTAGAGCTGGTGATTAGTTGCCCAAAGAGCATAATGTATGCATTATTAATTAAAGAAGGTAAGTTTGGCTAATTGTCATTTCTATACAGTAGCACTGCACTAAGATACATTTTAACAATCTATAAATAATTGATAATTTTTTTCTTTCATCTTCCTTCCTAGTTTGCATAAAACTAATGACTTGGTAAATGTTACTCACTTCAAAATATTCCACTGCTTCTATGAAAATTAAACTAACACTGTAACCTTAGCAAATAAGGGGATTTTTTCCCCTTTTATTGCAGGTTAAAAAAAAGATAGGAAATATAACACTTGTAACAAAAATGTGATTCTGTGAAATCCAAATGAGAATCATAAATAATATAAAAATCAGCAGTAAGAGTAGGACTTTTAATAAAGAGATTTGACTTTTTAAAGATACAAAGATTCCAAAGCATAATGTGTTTTGGGAACTCATCTGACTAGTCCAAACTCTTACATTTCCATCTTAAAGCCCATCTAAAACAATGGCCAGAGAAAGACAGAGATTAAATAAGATGCCTTGAGTGGGAAGGGGTGGTGGCAGCATTTTTCAATACTTATCCATTATCTGCATTGAAAATCCCATAAATCTGTTGAACTAAGGACTCAACATTCTCCTCAAATAAGGTATTTTAGTATAGTTTCTATATGCTTTGTTAATATGACCATAGTATATCACTAGATCCCTGAATTGTGGTATTTGTTGTAATAGAAGCATCGGGGTTTTTTTCCTTCCTTTATTTCTTTTCTTTTTCTATCCTTTTCTCCCTCTTTTTTTGAGTTCTGTTATTTTTATAAACCCACAATCTGTCCGTCTCCTGTGTTATGGCACAAGGGTTTGCTCTCTAATTTTCAATGCAACTGAATACATTTCGAGACTTAGTGATGGTGCTATAATTTTACATTTATTTTGTTTGGAATACATTGTGGTTAAGGAAAGATTTTTTTTAAGGAGTCACACAAACTAAAGTATTGTCTATGTGACATATTGTTATTTCAACCTACGTAGATTCTTACATGTGCTTCATTATGATAAAAAACAGGTTGTAAGGACTGATTCTGTGACCTTTTTTTCTCATTTTAACCCTACTGATATGTCACCCATGGCAACCTTAAACCGGTTTTAATAGAGTCTATCCTATTATTCATTTAAATTGAGGTGCAAGAGCACTTAGACCAGGGAAATTTGCATTCAGCAAATGGGGATTTGATGAGCAAAAATGATAAGATATATGTTGTATAACATGGCCTATTTTGCTAGCAAATAAACAGCTCTTGAAATTGATAAACTTCAGAATATTTTATCCTCAAATGTTTATACATAAATGATTAAAATGCATTAGCAATTCTGCTTTTGAAAAAAACATATTGGGAAAACAACACAGTTGTGTTGCTTAAATTTGTAATTAACAAATTTATTACTAATTCTGTTCAGTTCTTTAATATGCTGCATTCCCGAAGAAGAACATTAATACACAATGGCAGAAAGAAGCTAATTTTAAGACTTTGGAGAAATGAATGTCTTTTAATGCTGTGTGTTTCTCTTATCTACATGCCACATTATTGTAATAAGTACATTCAGGAATAATTTCTT
>WOXC01011136.1:0-15000 GCA_011680675.1 Gymnobelideus leadbeateri | reverse complement strand
TTCATTATTTCTCATCTCTTTAAGAAGGGATGGCTATCGCATTTATAATATTACTTTTTAGTCAAATACATTTGAAATCAGTTTAGGACTGATATTCTTTATCTGTATTTACCATTATTTATTTCCTTAAATGTCTTAGAAGGCAAATTTAAAGTAATGTTGTGGGGTTTTCCCCCTACCTCATTCAAATGAAAGTTCTAATGATCTCTACCAGTTTGGGGGTTTGGTTTTATTACTCCCTTATACTAGATTATAAACTACATGAAGCCAAAGACTTTTTCATACTTGTATTTCTCTAGATCTAATGCAATGCCTTCCATACATCTTTATAAAATGTTTCATATAACCTCAGAATGCCATAATTGAAATTATTTCAGTGGTCATATATTCCAGTCTGAACCTAAAGAATTCTCCCATTTGAAGGCCTCAAGTAACAGAGAACTCATTACCTCTTGAACCATTTTTACTGTATTCAATTTGCTATGAAATTAGATCCCTAACCCAATTCTATGTTCCTAGCTCATTCATTTGCACATAGGCAAACCCTTGTTTGTCCAGAAGACTTGAAAGGTTCAGGTTAACCATTTCCACAACTGACCAAGTGGCAGCTCTCCCAAGTATTTTGAACATGCTGAATCCAGTCCTATTTGCACAACTATTCTATCTGTCATCTTATTCTCCACTCTATTGACCTGTGCCAATCTAAAATCAATATCCATTTTTACAGTAAAAATTTGACAAAAGGTCTAATTCTTGCTTGCCTACCCATCCCTTTCACTAAGAAATCTTCACTTTGGATCCGACTTAGTAAATGTTAGAATTTCCTTATCACAGAACTAAGTACTAACCTGGAGGAAATTTTCTTAGACAAGGTAGAGGATTGATTTAATTCTTTGGATAATCTAATCAATGGATAAATATAAATTAAGTACCCAAAAGTAAAAGTTAATCTTAGGATCATGAATTAACAAGTTTACTTCAGTTCTCCATTTTCCTCAACTTGTGGAATTGCAACTCCAAGAATAATAGCTTTCAAAGTACAAAAGAAAAGTATGAAGGAACACTGAGGAGTGGATATGACTAGAGTTCTGAGTTCAAATTTTTATTTTATAACCATTTATTTTATGACCTTAGAAAAGTCACAAAATTACCCTGTGAAACCTCTTATCTAAATCAGAATTATGTTTAAAACTGGTTGTTCACTGCTAGAAGGCTCACCCTAAGTAGCAAGAGAACTCCCATTTGAGATGACCTCAAATTAGGGAATAACCAGAAAGTGACTGACTACATGACATATGGTATCCCTGCAAGCATCATGGGTTCATACATTTTTATTCTTATCCTGTTCTCTCTGGATATGTATTACTTTCCCACTTTGGCAAGCTCTTAACCATAAGCAGGAGGTGGAAGTGGATCCTGGGCTGAGCTAGATTCTCCAAAAATTGACAGACCTAGGTTTACTATCTCCATTCCCCATTCCATGAAAAAAGATCAATAACAACATAAAGACCAGGTAGGAAGGTTGGTGAAAGATTCTACTCCCAATGTTTCTAACTGGGGAAATGGTATTTTTTCCTCTGTGAAAAAAGTCTATTCTGAAATAAGGTATTCAGATTCAGGTCGGCCTCATTTGGTGATTGTAGGGAACCACACTGAAGTTTGAGTTCTAACACACTCTTCCTATGGGTAGCATCTAACAAACCTCTTTGCTCTACCTCTATATCTCCACTGAGAAATGCTAAGAAGCATTAACTACTGCCACCTGGGAAAAGGGTTTTATTATGGGTTTGGTAGGTGTTTTTTCTTTTTCTGTCTTTTGAGGCATAACACTTTCAAAGCCATTTGGATTCATAAAAAGATGCCTTAGAAACTGTAAATTTTTCATTCTCATTTTGTAAACGTTCTTAGATTTGAAAGCAAATTTTCCATTTTGGTTTTTTTTAATTTTCCCCAAAATATTAAAAAATATATTTTTTAAAGAATTCCCAATTTGCTTCTTTATAAGGAAGTGTGGGCTTAACATTGTAGAACAAAGTCTCTATTGGCTTGAACTTCTGTTAAGGAGGTGTGTGAATGGCCTCAAGTTGTGCATTTACGGAGAAAATATCATCCAGATGCTCATCTGCTCTTTTGAACAAAAAAACCAAAGGGAAGGCCAAAATTAAATATAAATCTTTAACAAAAGAATTCAGCATTTTCTTACATTTTGAGTGGATGCTAATTGAGACACACAATCACCTCTCTTGGGATTGGAGTTTAACTATTAGTTATCAGAGTTCACAGAGTAATTAACACTTTGAACTGATTACCAAATGGCAATTCTTGCTAGAAATGTCTAGGTGAAATGTAAAGTGGACGCATTGTAGAGTACAACCCAGCTCCACTCCACCATTCTCCTCTGCACACCCCACAAAAAAGAAAGCAGGCACTCTGGTAATAATGAACAGGGCAAATTTTGTTTTTCAGTAAGGTATTTGCTATTACATATTGCATGTAATGTATGGCTCTGTTAAGGGGAAAAAATTGGAGTCCAAGTGGCTGGAAAGTTAGGTCTGCTCTGTAGCACTGTGAGATTGTTGACATCTGCCGAGGTTGGAGAGCTCAGTAAGCAGGAAATGGGGTGTCACTCTGAGTGGTAGTTTACCATTATCCTGGCATCCTAATGAAGTGTCTGCAGTGCACAGAGCTTCTGGATGGCATCTTAACGCACGGCTAAGCAAAAGCACTTCTCTCCTTGTCACTGTCATCCATCTGCCTGCACCCCACTGTAGCCAATGGGATGGAACCATGCTACAATGGGCTATAAGCCATTTAGAGTTGCACGTTGCATAATCAGTCCCATCAAATATGTAAAAAATGACTATTATTGGTTATTTTCCTCAAACTCTGGCACCTGGAGTTTGATACATTAAAGTTTTACTTTCCTAAGTGCTGGGGATTTTTTTCTATTAATTCCAATTCCCCCCCCCCCCCCGTCTAAATGGGAGCTAGTTGCATTCTCATTGTCTTAAGTCTTTCTAATGGATTATAAGAGTCATATGAATATTTATTAAAAACTCCAGTGTACATCACACTTGGAGAATTCATCAATTTACAATATAATGCAATGGTCATTTTCTTTTGCAATATCTGATTTTGAGGAAAGGATCAAGAATAAATCAACTCAAATCACAAATTGGTTGTTTTCTTCTTAGAGCACATTATTTAGTTTTCAGTGATAGTTTGAGGGCTTTGTATGGATTTTTTTAAGCCATAGTGTATTTCACAAAATGCATTTGCATTTAAGCTAGTGTTGTCAATGCCAGATGATTAAACTTGGGGTTTTAATATGACCTCAAATAAAATTAAAATGAGCTTGAGATGAGGTTATCTGTCTTAGGTGACATAGGTGAGGAGAATGTGTTTAATACTGCCCCCAACTTCCGGATATGAGACATGTGATGTCTTCAGACAAATTCTCCCAGCAGCTTAGATCCAGAGGCAAGAATTTAGGTGATAAGATAGGTAGGAGTGCAGAAGGGAGATCTCTACAATGGATAGGAACAATAGAAATTGGCTCAATTAGGGGGGGTAGGGGTGTATTTAGATAAACAAGAGGGCATAACATAATTTGGTTGCATCAGGAATTTTTCGCAGGCATTAAAACTATGGTAAACATAACAGCGGGGAAGCTTGCACAGCATCACAGTGGGGAAGCTTACAAAGCGTCTGCCCGCCCTGTGCCTGGCTAGAGCCACTGCTAGAAGTCTCTGACTTTCATTAGCACTCAACAATTCACCCAGTTCCCCTGAAAAGGAGAAAAATCAAAGCAGCACAGCCCCTCATTAATTATGGTAAAAGCTCCCAGGTTACAATGTTTTGGGGGGCAATGGCAGGGATGGTGTTGAGTTAGAACAAAAGCTTCATCTTGAAACAAAAAGGGTGAAATAGGATATCAGTGTATCCTTTTCATGAGCCATTAAGAGAGTATTTTGGAATATTCTACTACCTCATTAAATTAATATTTTAGATCACAAAATTACATGGCTTGTCATCCCATTTTCAAGCAGTAGAGGCTTAGATTCTTTCATTTCTCACATAAAACAAACCAGATATCTATATGAATCCTTATCACAAGTAATAATTTGACCTTGAGTACATATGAAAATCTTAAAACAGGTACTGTTTCCCTAAGGGAAACATGTACTATAATAAAGTTGGAGATGGAACCCAGGCATAAGATACCATTGAGGAGAGCCAAAGGAGGTACCATGCATAAGGAGTCATATTCCCTGCCCCCCCCCACCCAGACCACCCACATACATTTGTGTCTTGTCAATAAACACTGGGCTTTCTGAAGCATTTTGTTTGTCGGTGTCCATTGGCATTTAAAATCAATTCATGTATATGAGTTTTTTAAGAAACCAAGATGGAATGAAAGGTGATTTTTTTTTCCAAGTTGAGGCACTGGAGGTTAGCTTCTTCATTCAGATCTCCCCAGCCGCTGTCAACATTATAGCACATCAGCTCTCCTTCATGTTCCTATGTTTTTCCAGAACTCATTTACAAGAGTCTCAGCAATATTAAACACCACCTCCAAACCTCTTTTAAACACACAAAGAAATAGAAAAACTCAGCAGAACTAGACCATTGAGGAAAAGCTCCTTCCAGATTTACTGTTCACCACACATGTTAGTATAAAATATTCCACAAAGTCCCGTTTGTGATTCATTTGAAACAATCTTGATTTGCTTAAATTGTCACATTCTTCTTACACATTTCTTTCTAAATGCAAAAATGGCAAGGAATTCTCCTCCCTCTTCATTATAAAAGTGGAGACTTTCTGGCTTGTTTATTCCTAACGGAGCACTTGAGAAAGAAGAAAATATATAAATATCTCTTTCAGAAGATTAGTTGTCTCAATCTTTTAAAATAGAGGATTTGTTCATTTTTTTCCATAGTAAAAAAAAAAAACTTGTGCCTTTTATTGTTGATTTCTATTATCAAATAAATATATTTCCTTTTCTTGAATTAGCTTCATGGTTACAAACCATCATGCCTCTTAAAATCTGTTGTTTCTCCATATGATATATTAACACATATCTTTAAGTATCAAGTATGGAAGTGATACATCCTTGGTATCTCTTTTTGAAACAAATTTGTGGCAAGAATCCTTCTCACCATTGTAACTTAATAAAAAGGAATCTCTCTGAAAGAAAACCCCTCTCAAAAACTAACAAAAATGAAGGAAACCATAATTTGCTCTAAGAACACACATTTTCATAGCAAAACCTAAGCTAAGCATTTCAAGCAAAAAATAACTAAAGTGTTTTGAGTATTTCAAATCAGGCATAAGAAATTACATCTGATCTACTGGTAAATATTCTATTGACAAGGTCAAGAGCAGAGACAAGCCTGGCCACTGGGACAGAAGTGGAAACAAGCATTAAAAAAAGTAGACAGTTTATCAACTTCAGTTATAAAGTGAAGGACAACCCCTTCATAAAATGTTTGTGCAGAGAAGTCACATAACTGTAACTGTAGATGCATTCATCTGTGCATACACGAAACACCTAGATTAGTTAAAAATGAGATTAAGAATTTTAATGAAAAAATGGCTAATATTTTAAAGAAACTATAAAAAGAGAGGGAGTAGGAGAGGAAAACGAGCTGTGGCAAAAAGCCTAGCCTCAGCAGCTTTCTGTGGGAAATGGTGAAATGTGACTATGTGATTTATAATGAGAAAAGGTATCTACAACATACAATTTTCTACCTAGCTGCAAATAATAATTCATAGTGATGTCCCTTCCAGATAAAAGACCTTTGCTATGTAGGACCCATGTGGTAAAATGATCATGATAAATGTCAGACCAGTGCAGGTAACGGCTTTACAAACCATTAAGATTAGCTGGTTCTTTTTCCGATGATAACAGTAACCATGCTGTGACTCTATGTGGTAATAATATCTCAGTACTGATAAATGCCAGAGCCGGGCAGAGGTGTTTATCATTCTCAGTTCAGAAATGCTGACTAAAGTTACCACATGTTGCCTGTTTTTCTTCTTTTACAATAGACTCACAATTTAAAAATAGGCTGATTCATAAAATAATTTTATGCCCCAATTCTAGAAGGATTTTGTTGCTTTTGCAGTTCATTAACATTCCCTTGTTCTGGGTGTCCCTGTTTAGTCATTTCAAAAGATATTGGTTGAAGAAAAGTCTCTTATATGAGGCATTTGCCACCTCCTGAAAGATCTTTTTTATCCCCAAAATTGACTGGATTATAGGCAAGAACTGGTTTCTTTTTGCTTAAAAAAAAACCCTAACATTTTTTTAAAATCATTTTTTAGTCCTTACTTTATCACAAACATCTTTCAGGACATCTTCCATGACTATGGCAAACACCTTTGTGGAACCCACATATTTTTAATGACTTCTTTTATCCTTGAAAATCTAATCAACCTATTTAATGGTGGTCATCAATATGTAAGGAAATTTAAGGCTCCATACTTTCAGTTTTGGAACCTCAACTCTGGCAAATGGTCTGTGGTGATTTCAGCCTTTGAAAACATGGGACGGTTTTGACTATACACTCAGTTGGACAATTTTACCAAATTGACAGGTTTAGGGGTAGGATCTGGTTTATCTAAATCAAAATGGTGATTGTTGTTGTTCAGTTATGTCTGACTGACTTTGCGATTTTCTTGGCAGTGATACTTTGAGTGGTTTGACATTTCCTTTTCCAGTTCATTTTACAGATGAGGAAACTGAGGTAAACATAGTTAAGTGACTTGCCTGGGGTCACACAGCTAATAAATGTCTGATGCCAGATTTGAAGTCTGGAAGGAGTGCCAGGGCTGGCACTCTATCCACTGTGCCACCATGTAACCCATTAAGTTGAGAAATAGATTTTTAAAATTAGGGAAAATTCACATAGAGATATGAAATAATGAGTCATTTCCACTGCCAATCAGACCACAAGAGTACCTTCAGATGACATTCAGAGCCAGCATATTTAACAGGGTGCATTAATCACCTTAAAGGTTCATTTTTGGGGGCAGTAATTTCCATTCCCTTTCTTCTGTTCACATATGAGATGAAAGTTGGGTTTGAGTGAATTCAACAAACTGTTTTCAGGTGTGGGGGAAGGGAGGGAAAGGAAATTTGAAACTCAAGGATCTATGGAATTGAATCTTGTAAACTAAAAATAAACAAATAAATTAAAAGTTAAAAAAAATCACGCTAAAAAATAATCAGAACATTAGATTATAAAAGAGTTGATATAGCTGATCAACCAGAGAGAGGCCAAAGCACTGAAGGACACAATATTATAAAACACAAAGAAATTTCTCTATGAGAGTTATGTTCTTAAGTGGTTCCTTTTACTTATATGAGTATAAAGAAGTCAAAAGTAATAATGATAATTAGAGAAGTGATCTCTAATCCAAGTTAATAATGAGAAGGCAGAGTCTTCTAGAAAATGTTTATAGCAAGTTATTTACTTTAATCGTTGTGTGAGCTCATCAATATAAATTTCTCTTTAAGAGTGCAGATTGCAATTCATCTATGCCTTCTCATCCTATACAACTATTGTTCAGACCTTCATTTCCCTGCAGGAAATCCAGTCAGCATCCTTACACTTGTCTTGATACTTAGTCTGTACAGTATCCATTATTCTCTTTTCATGACTGGTCTACCTCCTTATCCAGTATTATCCATCTTTGATGATATCTTCTATTCTACTTCTTATATATAGTTCAGCAGTGCTAATATGTTACAATCAATTTTTACTTACCATAGGTCCTTCCATTGCCTTTTGATTCTTTAGTGACTGGAATTCCATAATTCACAGCCATTTAACAACACTCAAAGAGTATTGGTATTAAGTTTGGGTTTCAGGGAGAAGTTCATGGTAATTGAAACTGGTAAAGATCAGTTCAACGTATTTTTTTTCTCTTCACTTGTGATCCCAGTTCACTATTATTCTTCAGTGTCTGAGATTTATGTACTGAAAGACCAATTCAATGGGCAGATCATTCAACTGCATGTCATAGCCATGACAATAAGGGTTCTTCATCCACTTAGTTTTTCCTATGTCCATTGTTAGGCCAAGTTCTTCTGAATGGTTTTGAGTTTTATATAGAAAAGTCTGCAGCAGTTTAGGTCTCAGTGCTCTTAGGCCAATGTCATCATCAAACCTGAGTATCTGGGGAACCTTACTATAGTTAGGGAATTTGGCTTCTATTTAAATTTTGTTCTTGGCCTTCTCCATGACAGTAGAAAGCACCTTTGATCTCCCTGTTTGATACTAATAGAGTAATGTTGAACAGATAACTCTAATGGAACATCTTACCAAGAAATCTTGTGTTATCTTAATATAGTCAGGGAAAATTCTTGTTTTAAAGTCCCTCAAAACCCCTAAAAGTTTTGGAGAGTTTTCAAACCAATCATTTATACTAGCTAAATTACATTATTTAGGCAGTATGATAACTTTGAGGGAACTTCTCAACCAATAATATTTATATTATTAATATTATAAATTTTTTGTCTCAAAGCATCTATATGCTTCATTAATCTGTAGTATCAAAACTCCCTTCAGTGTCTTCATACCTCCTCAGATCTCAGTTAGGTAGGGGACAAGATGGAGATTTCCCAAGCTCCCAATCCTTGATCCTGGCCCCTCCCTCATCAAGATTCTTGTCCCTTCCAAAAAGCTCTGTCTAAAGTTTGTGTCTAAAGACCAAAGATGCTGATCAGAGAAGATTAAGAAACAAGTGACATTTCCTTTTGTCTATGTTTTTAAAGAATTGGTGTTTTATGGGGAATTGACCAGTTTTTCTGAGTCTGGTATTTATTGATTATTTAGTTAAAGAAATGATTATTATTTTAAAGTCAATATCTTGGGTGATAAGGATTTGGCAATGAAAAGGATATGGACATAGAGGAGAACTAGCATGAAACTGACATTAAATTTGTAGGTGATGGAATGGAACATGTGGGCAAAGGAGTCAAATTTGAACTCTTCTCATTTTCCTCGGCTTCCTCATTTTCCAATGTTTCTGTACCTCAGTTTCCTCATCTAGGAAGAGTGAGTTAGGCTAAATAATATGAGGTCTCTTCCAACTTTAAATCTATGGTCCCTAATAGTGCAAGAAATGACTCTCAACTATGACCTAAGTTCATTTAAGTTTCGACAACACTCTTTGTCCTTTCATGTCCTGTAAATAATATTCCTCTATGCTCAGTCTGAACTATTCATGGTCAAGTTTAACATTATCTATAATCGGGCTTCCATAATACTATGTATCTACACATAGAATGTGTCTTCCCTTTAATTCAGCATAAAGCATGGCCTTTCAGTTTTGCAGAAAAAAAATCTGTTGAAAAATTGCAAAGTGGCGACTTATGGGTTAGCATAAAGCCCATGATTTTTCTTTGTTTATAATAACATGACATCCCTATTTACGATGTACCTACTTTTGAATTTTAACAAAACACTCCATTGATAATTAATGACTTTCTATATATTTACAAAACCATCACATACTGTAGGCTGCTGCTGCTTTCAGGGAATGGCACTAGGGAGGGAAATTTATGGCTTAATGTTATTTTGAAGACAGACTGAAACTGCAAGCAAACAGGTGTCAGTAGGGCAGAATAGAAAGCTCAAAAAATAGTCTGTACAATACCCTCAGCTTTAAAAGAATAAAGGTCTGTGTGTCTATATACATATGTAGACTAGATATGAATTTGTTCCAAATTATCTCTTTACACTAAATTTAAGCTGTTGTGAGATTTTGTGTGCGTGTTTTTTTAAAGCAGCCATTTCTAAAACCTATGAAGATGAGCCACAGCCATCCACCACAATTTTAATTGAGTAGCAAAACCCCAGAGGGTTCTTCCCTAATTGAAAGACATGTTGGAAGTATTAAAGCATTCTCATGTGGTGGATTTAGGCACCCATTTTCACTCCCTCAAAATGAGAAACCACTTCATAAATGGATTCATAAATGACCAACCAAAGCTCCTGTTTCCTTAACTTTGGATGTTATGTGTACTATGGAAAAATAAAACTTTACAAGGCAAAGAGGGCTGTTCTTTCCAAATATAGACCTGTTATACATGTAACTTTCTTTTATCCACATAATACATGTATTACACAAAATGACTTTGAGAGACAGAATAGCTAGGATATAGAACCCCTTTGTGAACTTTAGATAGAGAACAAATAAAACTCCCCCAAAACATAGATTTCTACCAGGAGTTAGTCTTTTCTCATTTTGTTTGGGGACAGATATCAAAGTAGAATTCATCATGAATAATGATTTGTCATAGTTATAAATAAGCTAATAGTAATAATAAAGTCAAGGATGGAAGAGCCAGAAAAGAGTTCATGGGTCATCGGGCCCACGGTCCTTTATTGTACTGGATATTTCCCTTCATCATATTCAGTGAAACTTTATCTTATCTCTTCTCAAATAGGAATTCAGTTATAAATGTCCTTGTTTTAGTAGTGACATTTCATGCAGATAAATGCAAATGTAACCATCGTAAACCATATTTCTAAAATTATGTCCTGGAAGCCATGAATCAAAGGAAAACACTTAAGGCCAGTCCAACATCCCAAATCTAGTCACATTTTTGTCTTACTACCAATATTATCTTATTACTTATCATGTCATTCAACCGAGGTTATTTCTATTGCTCATATATTTGAAACATTGTTTGCAGGATTGAGAGAGGGTCCTGGGGAATCATAGTTTTTGAAACAAAGCTTCTGGATAAAATGAAAGTTCTAGACAACATAAAGTCTCTACAGAATGAGTTTGGCCCAGAGGTTGGACAGTGTGTAGAAGGAAACAAACAAACAAAAGCAATGAAATTGTTCTCTGGACACTGGGAACCAAGACTAAAGAAACAATATTGAGTCCTGAGGGACTGAGGGTGGAACCACAGATGGGTTACAGACAAAAGAATTATGGAATCTGTTGTTAATTGAGAGAAAAGAGACACTTGGGTGAGAGCCTTTGAGCATCCAATCTACCTCCAGTGTCCCCAATACTCCATTAAGCACACGCTTGATTTCCTCCCAGTCATAATGTAAGTAAGAGGTCTCTCTTAGTCTTCTCAATACTCCCAAAACTTTGCAATACTGAGAAACCCTATGCTGAAGGGAAGATACTAATTTTTTAAAAAGAAGCTCTATCTTTCAGATTCAATTTGGGACAGTTAGAACATCTTTCATAAGTTGTGTATTGATCTTAGATCATTAACCACTCAGGATTTTAAATGCTGATTCCAGATTCTAATATGACACATCCATAAAGTTGATGTTTAAAGGTGTCGTTTCACTTTTGATTAAACTCGCTTTTTTTTTTAAGTTTTTCACCACATACCTCAAAATGTGTCGTTTCCAGATTTTCCCAGCTACAAAAATAGAGATGTGTGGTATTGATCTGAATAAGACACTGCTATGTTCCCATAATGTTTTGGAGAGGGGCCTTTTTTTAGTATTAATCTTTAGAAGAATAAATCATCCTTAATATATATTTTCTCCCTAATTCAGACACCTGCTTTTCTGCACAACTCAAGGGCTTAAAAACAAATTAGCAGTGAGACATTCGATAAGACAATTTATTTGTGCCTCAGTTTCCTCATGTTTAAAATGACAGTATCAGATGAAATGATTTCTAAGTTACTTTTCCGTTCTAAAATTCTATCTATACCTACAATAATTGACACCATTTCCTCTTCTCTTAGACCTCAATTCCTTGTAATGTTTTCCAACTTTATCACTCAATGAGAACTGCTTTCTCCAAAATTACCACATTTTCTAATAGAAAAATCAAATGGATTTATCTCAGCCCTCATTGTCTTTGATCTTTCTACAGAATTTGACACTGTTAATCACTTTCTTCTAGATGGTGACTCTCTTCTCTCTGGCTTTTCCTGACATTATTCTCTCTTGATGCTGATCTGACCTATCTGATTCCTCCTTTTCGGTCACTTTTATGGAATTATTATCCAGTTCCTGTCCCTCAAACAGTATTCACTAAACCCCTATCCTGGGTAGCCTTCTCTTTCTCTCTATAACACTTTGTTGGTGATCTTACCAAATACTTTTGAGTTCAATGATCATCTCTATGTATATGATTCATATATTAAATGATCTCTCCAAAACTGCGTCACCAAAATCTTTTCAGCATTTCTCACTGTATATCCCATAGGCCTTTCAAGCTTAATGTTTTCCAAATAGACCCCATTATCTTTCCACCAAAACTCACCCTCTTCCAGACTTATTTCCGTTGAAGGTATTACCTTTCTTCTAGTCCCTTAGGTTTGAAACATGAAGTTATCCTTTCTACCTCAGTCCATAGCCAATCATTTGCTAACTCTTAGTGATTTTATCTCCTCCACATCTCTCTCAGATGTCCCTTCCTTTCTATTTCTACTGCCACCATACTTGTTTAGGCAGTCATCTCTTACCTAGACTTTTTTAATAGTATTCTAATTGGTCTCCTGGACAACTAGGTGGCACAGTGGATACAGCACCAGGCCTTAGTCAGGAAGTCTCATCTTCATGAGTTCAAATCTGGCCTCAGACACTTACTAGCAAATCACTTAACCCTGTCTCCTCTATGGTAAAATGAGTTGGTAAAGGAAATTTCAAACTACTCCATTATCTTTGACAAGAAAACCCCAAAATAGGGTCACAAAATTCAGACAATACTGAAAATTACTAAGCAATATTTTCTTAAATAGAATGTAAACTCCTTGAAGACAAAGGATATTTCAATTTTGTCTTAAAACCCCAGCCTCTACCACAGTTCCTTCCACATAATAGGCTTTTGATTGATTGACTCTATCATGTCTGATTTTGTTATCATGTCTGCTATCCATGTTGTCAAGTATGACTGAAAGCAAAAAATGACTCACTCAAAGAAGATTCAAATATAATTTCTCCAAAATTTACTTTCAGCTAGATAGCATGGTATAGTGGGGAAAACAGTGGATTTGGGAGATCTAAGGTTCAAATGTCAGCTGTTACTTGCTAATTGTATGACTTTGGGTGAGTCCCTTAACCTTTCTGTGTCTTAGTTTCCTTCCTTGTAAAATAGATTATGGCAACTCTAAACACTATGATTCTAGGCACATTTCTTTTAAAGTTTATATAGACCTACCACATATTATACTTCATTTTTAGGAATTGATTTACAGGGTCTAGCCATATCTTTCCCAGTGATCAGCTGTGACCTCTGATGAAATTAATCAATAAGTACTTTTTATCACCTATATTTTGCTCCGGACCATGTTAGCATGGTAGGAGAATTAATATTAACCAGCTAATATTAACAAAGAACTATGAATTACCTCCTTATCTACTTTACTCTCTTGCATATCTTTTATTATAAACAAATATCACTCTCTTCAGAGTCAATAAGAATTCCACAATGAGATAAAGTATGAAAGGAATGGGGTTCAAATCAAGTAGTGTACAAATTCAATAAATCATAATGGACTATTATCCCATTAGTATAGAGGTAAAATTAATATTTTTGAAAACTATCCTATTTTTGATATGCTTCTTACAAAATCTTCTGCTACTTAAAAGAATATTTAATTTTTAACTCATTTTTTTCAGGAGAACTTTATAGTGTTAGAGAAGAAATAAAATATAAAAATACCAGGGAGAAAAATAAATTGAGTCACAGATTCCTGGAGCTATTTAATGTCACTCAAAGTCACATAAATCATAGAATATTTGTACTTTAACTGTGTCTTTGTAAAAATGAGCAAAAATTTGAGGAAAACAAGTTAATTCCGCATTTGTTCCACAAGTTAGAAGATATGACTTAGAACATGCTGTGGTATTTTTAAGTTATCATGATCCCCTCTCCAATCTGATTAAAGAGAAATTCTGGGAAAGATTTGATAGATCTACCCTCATACTCTCTTTCACAAGGCTTCTATATGCTGATGCTCTGGTTAAACCTACAGTAAGAAATTTTAATTTGCTTTTTAATATGTTTTTAATCTAGCTTTCTTCTCTGCTTTTTTTTTCTCTGCCAGAAAAACAAGACAACAACATGAGAATTGAAGCAATAAAGGCTCTGGTACAAAAGCTTCCTCCACCAAATCGTGACACAATGAAAATCCTGTTTGGACATTTAACTAAGTAAGTTGCAAGTATTTGTGGGGAAGTAGGAGGGAAATGTCTTAAAATTCTCTCAAGTGAGTAGTTCTTAGCTAAATTCTCTGAGACAAGAAGCTTCTTAATCATCTAATCCAAAATTTTCCAGTGTAGCCTGTTTGAATATTAATACAGGACAAGCTTTGTTGAAGAACTTTATGAACTGATTCTTTGACTAGATCTAACACACAACATTTGGTTGCTAGTTAACAACTGGTACCATTACCAGCCCCCAATGCCCCACTTTATCTGTTTTTGTTTATCTGTCTCTAACTCTTATGAACTTGATGCCTATCTTCAGAGGTAGAGGTGAATTTCCATGATAAAATGTTTAGCAATTAAATTGAGTGTGAGCCACTGACTTTAACCAGGATTCTGTTTTACTATTTGAATTCCTTGATGAATTCAATGATACCCAGTGTATTCAAAGCATAGTGAGTAGAACCGGCCATGTATTAATACCTTTGGAAGAATTAGTATTCTCTCTCTTTTTTGCAAAAGCTGTTCATACAAAGATGCAGAGCACAGTTACCATCATGGTTACCATCATTTGTTAGGCTTAGCCCCTTTACCATCTCCCTCTAACCCCAAAATTTGAATTATTTATTCCTCCTTTCCTATGTCTCCAATACTTTCTCTGATCTAACCTATCTGATTCCCTGTTATATTCTACCTATTGAGACATATGAAGAAGAGAAAAAGTAGAAAGACAAATCTACAAGTATAACAGATATCAAAGACTCATTGAATCTCATTGTTGAAAATCAGTATCACAGGGGGCGGAGCCAAGATGGCGGAGTAGAAACAGCTCTTCCAAGCCTCTCTGCCCGC
>WOXC01011135.1:0-19533 GCA_011680675.1 Gymnobelideus leadbeateri | reverse complement strand
AGTGTTTCAAATGCTCAACAAAGGAGTTTGAATGTTTAGATGCCCCTGGAGTCTATTGAATGGTGGGGAGGGATAACATGGTCAGATCTATGCTTAAGGAGAATATCTTTAGCTGTAGTGGGGAGGATAGACTGTAGTGGGGAGAGATTGGAACTGAGAGAAACAATTAGGAGTGAGAAATGATGATGATGAGGAAGTCCTAAGGGGTCTGTGTGTGTGGAGAGAAGGGGTTGAATGAAAAAGGTGGCCAAAATTGGCAACTGATTGAATTTGTGGAATAAGGGAAAATGAGCTGAAGGTAACACTGAGAAGCTGGAAGAATGGACATGCCCTGGGCATAAATGGGGAGTTTTGGAAGAGGGGAGGGTTTGAGGGTTTGACTTAGGCTCAAGACGTGTGGAAGTGAGTAAGGAGCGTTGGAAATCTTAATCTGAGGGCACGATTCTGACCCTGTAGATATTAAGACTTAGTGATCTCTTGTGACTAGAGTTTGGCTTACTGAAAAACAACAAAGGATACTGAAGGTGGGCCAGGAGTATAATACAGAGCATCCCCAAAGACTTGGGCTTACTATGACTTTTGGAACACCTGTATACGAAGAGATAGACTTAAGTGAGTACAATCAGAGGGTCAAGGCTGATGGGGGTCAATTCAAGGAGACACTAAAGTGGTATTGTGGTGGGACTGACCACCTGGATAGAAGAATCAATAAGTAAGGAATTCAGGAAACATATCAAACATGTGGCATAAAAGCAAGATATAGTGGCACTGAACAGCTTCAATTCTTCAGCTGAATCCTGGAGTTCTCTATCTGCCCAAAGCAGGACAGTAGATAAATTTAGCCCATAACAGGAATGTCCAGAGTGCAAAAACTCAGTGTCTAGACCTCAGAGGACTCCTTTGGGCTGGCCATTCAACCAGTTTTAAGTCATCCTAATGATTCTATTGTCTAGTCCCTCTCTTCCTTTTTTTAAAAATTAAACAAATGCTTTATTAACTTCTGGTTTACATCATTCATTTCCACCAGATTATGAGTTACATTTTTCCCCCATTTTTCCCTACCCACCACCCCAGAATAGCAGTCCCACTAGATATCCCCTCACCCAATCTGCTCTCTCCCATATCTTCTCCCGTATCCCCTTCGACTTTGCCATTAGGGCAAAGTGAAACTCTGAGCCCCAATGCCTGGACATCTTATGAAACATTTAATTTTAAAGCTTCGATTTTCAGATCCATTCCCTTCCTCCCTTGTCACCCACTCCCTCTGAGAAGATGAGCAATTCAGTATGTGTTGTACATGTATAGCTATGCAAAACATTACCATAGTAGATATATTGTAAAAGACTGCTTATATTTCCCTCCCACCCATCTCACCTCCCACCTGGTCCATTCCCTACTTTGATCCTGTCCCTCTTTCATAGTGGGTACTTCCAACCACCCCTCCCCCCAGAATGCCTCCCCTCCATCATCCCCCTTCTCATCCCCCTTTCCCCTACTCAAGAGAGTGAGTGAGGGTAAGATATTCCATTTAGTATGTATGTGATTCTCTCCTTGAGCCAACTTCAATGAGAATATGCTTTTACCTTTTTGCCTTCCTGTTCTTTCCCTCCCCTGCAACTACTTCCCCTTGCCTCTTCTACATGAGATAGTTTACCCTACCCTGTCTCTCTTCATCTCCTCTTGCCACTTTCCTCTCTCACCTCTTGACTTCACCCCTTAAGAATCATCCCTTCCTTGGGGCGGCTAGGTGGTGCAGCGAGCAGAGCACCAGTCCCGGAGCCAGAAGGACCCGAGCTCGGATCCAGCCCCAGACACCCAACACATAAACAAAAACCCAGCCGTGTGACTCCGGGCAAGTCACCCAACCCCAATTGCCCTCCAAAAAAAAAGAATCATACCTTCCCATTAAATTCAACCTGTGCCCTCTATCCATGTATACCTGTGGACATATACCATGTACCCTTCTTCAATTATTTTCATAATGAGAAAGGTTCATCAAACACAGTTATTGTTTTTCCATGTAGGACTGTAAATAGTCCAACTTTGATAAGTTCCTTTTGATTTCTTTTCCTTGATTACCTTCTCAAGCATCTCTTGCTTCTTCCGTCTGAATGTCAAATTTTCTATTCAACTCTGGTTTTTTCATCAAGAATGCTTGAAAGTCCTCTATTCCACTGAATGACCATATTTTCCCCTGAAACAAAATACTCAGTTTTGCTGGGTAGGTGACCCTTGGGTTCATTCCCAGCTCTTTTGCCCTCTGGAATATCATATTCCATGCCCTTCGATCCCTCAGTGTAGAAGCTGCCAGGTCCTGGGTTATTCTGATTGTGTTTCCACAATATTGAAATTGTTTCTTCCTGGCTGCTTGTAGTATTTTCTCCTTGATCTGGGGATTCTGGAACCTGGCTATAATATTCCTGGGAGTTTTCTTTTTGGGATCTTTTTCAGGAGGTGATTGGTGGATTCTTTCAACCTCTATTTTGCCCTCTGGGTCTAAAACATCAGGGCAATTTTCCTTGAGACTTTCTTGAAGGATGATTTCTAGGTTCTTTCTTTGATCATGGCTTTCAGGTAGTCCAATAATTTTTAAATTATCTCTCCTGGATCTATTTTCCAGGTCAGTGGTTTTTCCCATGAGATATTTCACATTGCCTTCTATTCTTTCATTTGTTTGGATCTGTTTAACAGCATCTTGATTTCTCATAAAGTCACTAGCTTCCATTTGCTCCAGTCTAATTCTGAAGGAATAAATCTCCTCAGTGAGCTTTTGAGATTCTTTTTCCATCTGGCAAATTTGACTTTTTAAGGCATTCTTCTCTTCATTGCCTTTCTGAGCCTCTTTTGCCATTTGAGTTAGTCTATTTTTTAAGGTGTTATTCTCCTCAGTCAGGCTGTTGACTCTCATTTCATACTTTTCTTGCATCTTTTTCATTTCTCTTCCCAAATTTTCCCCCACTTCTCTTATCTACTTCTTAAGGTCTTCTATAGCCTGTAGCCAGCTTGTATTTTCATTTGGGGCTTTTGGTGCAGGAGTTCTGACCTCACAGTCCTCCTCCATGCTTTGAGCCTCTTTGCCCCTAAAATAGGAGTCCAATGTTGAACTTTTCTGTTTATTTTGTTTCATTTGCCTAGGCATGTTGCTACTTAATTACTTGATTTGGGGGTTTGTTGCCACAGTAGGACTCTGCCACCAGACAGGGGAGCTTCCGTCCAAACATGGGGTCTTCACAACTTCCACCAGTTGGGTGGCCTCTGTAAAGCCTCCACCCACTCTGGCAAGTTGGATACCCACCCCAAACTTCCCCCCCAGACCACAATCCAGATCCAGGCAGTTTAAAGCAACAGCGATTAATCTCGAGACTGATTGCTGGATCTCCCTACAGTTAGCAGACCAGGAGCTAGAGCCACTACTGAAGCTGCAAAATGGATTCTGTGCAGCTGTTTCTTCAGCAGCTTTTCGCCCCCAGGGGAGGAAGCCACTCATTCCCCAAATACTGGTTTCAAAGACCATAGGGCACTAACCTCTCACTTTGTCCTGGGCATATCTGTGCTGATAATTCTGGAATCGCCACAATTGCTGGTGTTCTGGGGTCCCTAAAGCCATCTGAAGGCCCAGCCACCCTGGGGCTAAAACCGTGGACCTGGGCTCGGCTCTGCACGCTGTGCTGTTGGTTCCCAGCACACTGTGCTGCCTGCTCTCAGAGCGCTGTGCTGGCCACTCCCTGCAGGGCTGCTGGGCTGTCCTCAGCAGGAGGTTAGCTTCTCTGTGCCGTTCTGTGGGTGCTGTGGCTCCAGAAGTTGTTCGGAGTCCCCTTTCACATTGTTTGAAATCTGTGTGGGGCAGAGCACATTGGAAATGCTGTTTCTACTCCGCCATCTTGGCTCCGCCCTCACACAACACTTCTCAAAGTGAGCCCCCCCCCCTTCCTTTTATTGACAAGACTAGCACAAGAGTCTTTATTAAATGCATTCCTAAAAATCTAAGTGAACTCTACAACATTCCCCTGCTCCACCAAACTGGTAACTGAAATGAAAAAAGAAAATGAAATTGGTCTGACATGAACTCATCTTTATGAAACCATAGATTGGACAACAATAAGTCTCTGCCCTTCTAGCTCACAGTAGATGTAAATAGTAACTGCTTCTCTTTTGGCCAACAACCCTTAGGGTCTTCCTCTCCCAGTTTGATATATATATATATAATATATTATATATATATATATATATATATATATATTATATAAGTAGGCATGTATATTTGATACATGTATATTTGGATTAAAGGGGCCATCCCTTGACTCACTTCTTAAAGAAGCCTATTCACTGAATGGGTGTTACCTCACTCAGAGTAAGAACCTGAAAAGACCTTAGCTTAAAAGGGCCAAGGTCTCCCATTGCATCCTGGGTCATCTCCAGTCATTCTGATGAATATCTGGCCACTGGCCCCAGATAGCTCTGGGGGAGAAAGTGAGGCTGGTGACTTTGCACAGCCTCCCTCCCTCAAATCCAAGTCACTTGCATGTTATGGCATCCTTTCTCTGATGTCATAGTCCTCTATAGTCCATAGAAGGAAGGACAAACACAACCTGGAACTGTCCAGGAACTGAAGCCTAGCCTATTAGCCTATATTCTGAAGACTCTACTATCATCCCTTTGTTGGAATTGGGGCATTTGCCTCTCCTCGGTCCTGCAGCACCCCCACCATCCTCTATGATTTTTATTAATACCACCATACCTCCATGATTTTTAACTACATCCACTGATTCTTTCAATGCTATGGGTCATAGATAAGCCTGATACCTTGAACCCACTGAGAGTAGCTGAGTCCCTTCTATCTCTCCTCATAATGAGAACTTCAGTTCGATAGTCAGCTCTTTAGGACCCAGTGATCACCATTTCTCTTTCTAAATACAGAAACCCTTGCTTTCAGAATTTTACTAGGGACTGAAGTCAGGTACTGAGGCCTATGCTTTGAAGAATCCTTCCACTGTCAGGGTAGTGTTTACTTGGATCTGGCCCTGTAGCACCTCCTTCTGCCTAGGGAGATGGTAAGGCGGCGGTGGCGCATTCCCGTCGCCGGCCGGACTAGATCCCGGTGGAAGTCTCTTGTGGCTCAGAGATCCTGGGATGCTGTGATCCTCGGCTCTTGGTCTCCACAAGCATTGCTAATTCCAGCCTGTACTGAGAATGGCGCCGTCTTCCTCCGTATAGCTTTAGCTGTGGAGAACCAAGCGTGCTGCACACCTCTGCATGGTGTCTGGCCCATTGTCGGCGCTCCATAAATATTAAACGGACATTAAAAGAAGGCTCTATGCTCCCATCTTCTTTAGTGTAAAATCACTGATGTTCCCAGGCAAGGCCCATTTCAAACCTACTTTATGTGAAATGCAGCATTTCCCATAAAAACGTCCCCCCAGGGACTGCTTCCCACTTGTCTCGCTCTCTCTTTTTGAGGTTTAAATCCTGCACAGAGATATGTCCAGAGGATGGAATTCTGGGAGATAATTCCCAGCTCTGGCCAGATCCCATTTTTTTTGCAGTCTCCCCCCACCCCACCCCCCGCCGCAAGCTTCAGACAGCATGAAACAGAATGCTGGCAGACTTACTGAACATCGGGTCTTTCTGAGAGTTCCCCCCTCTTCTACTTCCTACCTGTGTGATCACGGGAAATCACTTAACTTTACTGAGCCTCAGTTTCCCCATCTGTCAAATGAGGGAATTCAACTCAGTGACCTTCCTAAAGTGCAGATCTGACCATGTCACTCTTCTCCCCTCATTCAGTAGACTCCAGTGATTTCCTCTCATCTCCAGGAGTAAATACAAAATGCTCTATTTGGCATTCAAAGCCCTTCATAACCAGCCCCCTCCTCCCTTTCCAGTTTCTTACGCCTTACTCTCCCAACACATCCTCTTTGATCCAGTGGCATTGACCTCCTGGGATGTTCCATGAACAAGACCCTGCATCTCTGGACTCTGGGCATTCTCTCTAGCCATCCCCAATGCCCAGATTGCTCTCCCTCCTCTGCTCTGCCCACTGACCTCCTCGGCTTCCACTTTCTGCAGGAAGCCTTCCCCATCCCCTCTTAATTCCAATGTCTTTCCTGTTAATTATCTCCTATTTATGCCTTTGATAGTTTGTATATATTTGTTTGCATATTATCTCCTCCATTAGACAGTGAGCTCCCTGAGGGCAGGGACTGTGTTTTGCCTCTTTTTGTCTCCCTGGTGCTTGGCACAGTGTCTGGCACATAGTAGCTGCTTAATAAATGCTTACTGACTGATGTTCTATGGTTCCTGGTGCCAAATCCTGTGATACTACAATTCTGAGGTTCTATAAGTCTAAGGTTCTAACACTTTATGGTTCCAAGACCAGATGATTCTGTGATTCTGAGATTTCATCATTCTAAGGTTGTGACATTCTATAGTTCCGAGATTCTGTGACTCTATAATTCTGAGATTCCTTAATGTGAGGAATTCTTTGAGTGATAGTCATGCAAACAACCCCCAATCTATAATTGTCACAGCAAACATCATGGAGGGAGAATAGCACATGGTTCCCTCTGATTTCCTTTCTTTTCTTCTCTATGCACCTCCCAGGGACAGACAGGGTTGGTTGATTCATAAAAAATAAATAAAAAAACCTTACAAGGCTGATACCATCCCCGCCCCCCCTAATTATGGGGCTCGTCAAGACTGATTCTTGAAAACCTCTGCTGAGAGTTATCCCCCAGCCTCTGTGGGAGCTCAGCTAACCTGCCTGCCTAAAAAGCTGGAACTGGAGAGATGGTTATGGGCTTTTGTGAGTAGCCCAGCCTTTGGAAACTTCCAGACCAAGCTCCCAGGCTTTCTGATGGCACACCCTGCTTGCCATCCTGCAGCCTTCTTGGTTCAGGTCCCACTTCTGCCCATATGTTACTCTTTTTATTTTCCTATTTTGGAATGTTCGATTGGCCAAGGATGAGAAAAGCCAACCTTGTTCAGGTCATATTTAAAGAATGGTAGCAGATTTCTCGTTATCATTCCTTTGTCTCAGCCAAAGTCTCTCTGAGTCCAGTAGTGACAAAATTCCTAGAATTGGAGTCTGAGGACCTGGGTTTGAATCCTTCCTCTGCTAATTCCTACCTTTGTGACCTTGGGAAAGCCCCTTTCTGTCTCTCGGCCTCTGTTTCCTCATCTATAAAATAAAGAGAGATGGCCTCAGTAAGAGCTTCTAGCTCTCGCTCTCTGATCCTAAGATCTTCCAAAGCTAGAGTCCTTTGAAGGATTACATTTTTCATGCTTATCACAACCCCTCTGCTTTCTGAACCCCTGTTTTCTTCCATTTAAAATGGGAGTGATAACACTTGCTATTATACATCACACTTGTAATAATAATGCCTAAGGGCCAGTGTGAGGGCAGCTAAAGTCAAGCTTGTGTGGCCACTTGAGAAGAGTAAACCTTAGTGGAAGGGGGCTGGAGGAGAAATCAAGAGGAACCTCATTATAAGTTCTGCAGCTCTCGCACTGGCTATTCACCTCCTTGTGCCTCAGTTCCCTCATCTGAAAAATAAGGGGTTTGGAGGAGATGGTCTCCAAGGTCCCTTCCAGTTATATAGTTATGATTCCTTCCCTCTGCCTTGGTTGCCTGATCCAGTTAGTCCAACAGCAAGCATTTATTAAGCACCTATTATATATAGCTAGGTGGCACAATGGATAAAGAGCTGGGTCCAGAATTAGGGAGACCTAAGTTCAAATCCAGCCTCAGACACTTCCCAGCTGTGTGACTCTGGACAAGTCATTAACCTTGTTTGCCTCATTTACTCATCTGTAAAACGAGCTGGAGAAGGAAATGGCAGACTGCTGCAGTATCTCTGCCAAGAAAACCCCAAATGTGGTCATGAAGAATTGATCATGACTGAAACTACTGAACAACAACAACCAAGTGCCAGAGATACAAAGAAAAAGCAAAAACATTTTTCTGTCCTCAAGGAACCTCTATTCAGTTACTGAACAAGCATTATTAAGTGCCTTCTCTGGACCAGCCCTC
The DNA here is from genome assembly GCA_011680675.1 of Gymnobelideus leadbeateri. Classification (NCBI taxonomy): domain Eukaryota; kingdom Metazoa; phylum Chordata; class Mammalia; order Diprotodontia; family Petauridae; genus Gymnobelideus; species Gymnobelideus leadbeateri. Next base: position 11,504 of record WOXC01011135.1, on the reverse strand, counting down.
CCAGAAGCACAGAATTTGCACGTTGGGAGAGACCTCAGTGGCCATTCTCAAGAGGAATCCCTTCTTTAGTACTTTCCCTACCAATAGTCTTCTGAAAGACCCTTTGCATCTAGGGATGGGGGAAGACTTTGAAGTGGCAGTTAAGTTCCCATAGTGCTAGCTCCTACACAAGGCCTCTCACAAGGCCAAACAAGGTTCAAGGTTCAACCCAAGGGGGAGGGTCATAGGAGATAAAATGCATTATTTCGATTACATTAAATTAAAAAAGCTTTGCATGAACAAAACTAATGCAGCTAAAATTAGAAGGGAAATGGTTGATTGGGATAAGTGGTCTCACAGCTTCTGCTTGAAGACTTCAAGGAGGAGAGTCTACCATCCCAGGAAGTAGCCCTATTCTTCTTGGGGTTGCTGTAATTGCCGGGCACTAGGGACACAAAAGTAAGAAAAGGAAACACTCCCCCAACCCCTAATCAATAAACATTTATTACACACCATGCTGGGAGCCAGCAATGCAATGACAAAACCAAAATGATCCTACCTTCAAAGAGCTTATATTCTGTTGGGGGAGACTACATGTAAATGTAAAAAGTAAATGTAAATGTAAAAAAAATACACAAAGAAAATACACAGTGAGAAAAATGAGATAATGATTACAATGTACTTTAGAGAATCCCGAGAGCTCCTCTCCCTGCTATGTAAATATAAGTTATCCCACTACCCCAGCCAGATCTGTGGTGCTCCCCACTCTTCTGTCCTCCCCAGGCCATCCTTTCCCCCAGAACCCTTTGAGGTAGATCTTGCTTTCCTGGAGAGGTAGAATGAGCTGAGGCCTATTGGGCAAACTGTCTATAACCATGACTCATCCAAGACTGAGGGACTCTGTCCTGCTGGCATCTGTTGCATCGCCAGGCTTTCCTTCAGAGTGACTCTGAGGACAAAGAGAAAGAGAATGAGAGTCTTTGGGAAATGGAGATTGGCCGGCGTCAGTACTGAGGCACCGTTTCCGCGTGGGCAGCAGCTACATTTTTTAAAGAAAGATTTTAAAGGAAGAAAAAAACCCCACCATGAAATACATTAATAATCCAGTTCTCCTCCAGTCATAATTAAAATGTTCTGCAGCCTCTAATTCTCCCCATTTTCCTAATCTAATTTGTTTTCTGTCGCTGTCGATTTTTCTTCCAAGTGCAAAAGGAGTTTCCGCCCCCCTCTTTTGAAAGCCTGAAACATGGCTGTCCAGGAATTGCTTCAATTCTGTTCCTTTCTCCTTAGTTAAACAGGGGGAAGATGAACTTGATGGCGGGACCTCAACGAACAAAAAGCTGCCCCTTTGCAAGGTAGATTCAACTTGTGCTCTTGGAAGTTGCTATGAAAGGAACAGGGCAGAGTTGGCCACATTCACTGTTCTAAGTGGCTGCGGGTGTCTGTTGGTGGCAGAAAGGAGACTGATGAAAGGGAGGATGGCAGGGACTTAGCTTCATGATTTCTAGGACTTTTCTTTAAATGTGATGGAGTTCTGAAAATGTCTCTTTGAAATTAAAAAAAAAATCACCTTGGGAAGTCTCAGCAGAAGATCCCCATTCCAAAGGGAACTCTAAAATGTTTTTCTGATTCCCTCACTCTAAACATGTTTTTGAGGCATAGCATTGGAGACAGAAATTAAGAAACGACTGTCTTAGAAATTATTTTAAGATGTTTGTTTGTTGGTCAATTCACAAAGACTGCTCTGTGTAATACATTCAGCTAGGAGCTGGAGATACAAAGATGGCGCTTAATCTGTGGTGGGCTCCCTTGCTCAGGTGATTCCCCCTCTATATGCCCAGATTCTTCATCTTCAGTCTACATGATCTGCAGGTCTCATCCAACTCTGACATCTCACATTCTATGTTCTAAGTTCTCTTCCATCTCTGACATTCTGTATCCTGTGTTTTGGGTTCCTTCTAGCCCTGACATTCCCTGTATTAAGGCCTCTCTCTGCTCTGACATTCCCTGTTCTAAGCTCCCTCCCAGCCCTGACCTTCCCTGTATTAAGGCCTCTCTCTGCTCTGACCTTCCCTGTTTTAAGCTCCCTTCCAGACCTGACCTTCCCTGTTCTAAGACCTCTCCCTGCTCTGACCTTCCCTGTTCTAAGTTCCCTCCCAGTCCTGACCTTCCCTGTTCTAAGTTCCCTCCCAACCCTGACCTTCCCTGTTCTAAGCTCCCTCCCAGCCCTGACCTTCCCTGTTCTAAGCTCCCTCCCAGCCCTGACCTTCCCTGTTCTAAGCTCCCTCCCAGCCCTGACCTTCCCTGTTCTAAGCTCCCTCCCAGCCCTGACCTTCCCTGTTCTAAGCTCCCTCCCAGCCCTGACCTTCCCTGTTCTAAGCTCCCTCCCAGCCCTGACCTTCCCTGTTCTAAGCTCCCTCCCAGCCCTGACCTTCCCTGTTCTAAGCTCCCTCCCAGCCCTGACCTTCCCTGTTCTAAGCTCCCTCCCAGCCCTGACCTTCCCTGTTCTAAGCTCCCTCCCAGCCTTGACCTTCCCTGTTCTAAGCTCCCTCCCAGCTCTGACTTTCCCTGTTCTAAGGCCCCTTGAAGATCTAACACTCTGATTCTATAGTAAAATATTCCAGGAAGGGGTTTCCTGCTTCATCCCCTCCCCAACTCCTAGGTAATTTCCTTTCCCTGCTTTCTCTGGGGGAAAGTGTTCTAGTAGCACAGCTCAATGGGAAATCCCTTTTCCAGATGCCTCTACTCCTAAAACCTCTCTCTCCAGTCTGAATTGATCCTGCTGAAGGAATTTCAATTTTTTTTTCTCTTGATTCCTGCTCAGACACACTGTCTGTGTGTGCACATGGGTAGTGTGGGGAGGTCAGGGGATATTTATGACCCAAGTTTCATTTCTGGAAAGTAAAACCAAGTGGTTGGGTCAATCCAACATCAGTCCCAGCCTTGCCCATCTGTAAACCTGTGGGTTTAGGGGGTTACATTTTTTTAAGCGATGCCTTAAGTATTTAAACATGTCAAGTCAGGCGCTCCTTCGTGGGGGTGTTCCCTCCCCCTCCCCTTCTCTCTTTACTAAAGTAAATTCATCAAACTGCTGAGTTGGAAAGATCTGTAATGAGTTCTTTGAAGAGAGGCAGGCTGGCTGTGTGTATGCATGAGCATGAGTGTGTGTGTGTGTGTGTGTGTGTGTGTGTGTGTGTGTAAATGTGTGTATGTGAGAGTGTGTGTGTGTGAGTGTATGTGTGTTTTCCCCCCTCCCTCTTTTGCCTCCCAAATCTTTTTCTGGCCTTAAATAATGCAAGTTGGAGCGGATAATGGCCATCTCCTGGCCCTGCTCTCCTTCATGTCCCTAATCTGCTCCTCTACAGATTCTAAGAAGAGGCCAGCTCTGGGGACATCGTCACCGCCACCCGCGGGGGATGGCCTGGGCCCTGCCTGTCCATGTGGAGTGACCGGAGGCGGGATGACGGCCTGAAGGCGGCCGAAGCCCTCTCCACGCGCTGGCCAAGCATGGCGTTCTCCCAGTCCCACATCATGGCAGCTCGAAGGCACCAGCACAGCCGCCTCATCATCGAGGTGGATGAGTACAGCTCGAACCCCACGCAGGCCTTCACCTTCTACAACATTAACCAGGGCCGCTTCCAGCCCCCACATGTGCAAATGTGAGTAAGGGAGCTGGTCATGCCTGCCTAGCTTTCCAGGGTCATCTATGTTATCCCTTTGCCACCCGCTCCATTCCAGTGAGACTGCCAGTATCATCTGTCCCCCCTCCCCATCACACACACACACACACACACACACACACACACGCACACACCCTCCCATCTTCCAGCCCCAAGCCTTTGCCCAGGCTCCCGTCTATGATAAATGTGTTTCACTCTCCTCAAGCTGGACAGACATGAATTTAGGGAGACTTTGGCCTCTAGGTGCCTGGGGAAAGGTGCCCAATGCTGTGCCCAGAATGCTGAGCTTGACACCAACACCAAAACCCACCTCTACCGTCATGTGCCCATGGACACATCATCCCATCCAAACTCTGAGGTCTTCCACAAGACCATGAGGGGCTGCCTTGCAAGGTGGGAAGGCAAGATGACCCCATGATAGGGACTGTAGCATCACAGGTCAAGTGCTGTAAGGGACCTCCTAGTTCAGCCCCTTCCTTTTATAGTGAAGGAAGCCAACCCCCACAGGGGTTTGACGACTTGCTCAGGGTCACAGAGAATTCGTATTGGCAAAGGTGGGATTCAATCCCAGATCCTCTCATTCCTCATTCCTTCCACCAGACCACACTTCCCCCAGATGTTGGGGTGGGGAGAGGTGTCTTTATCAGAACTTGGTGAGACTAAATCTGGCCTCCAAGGACCCTTCCCGCCCTGAGATTCTGTGAAATCTCTTCCTCTCCCTGTTTCCTTCAGCTCTGAGTTGGAGATAATAATGCCTAGAGCTTGAAGGAACCCTTAGCAGTTGTCAAATCCATCCCCTCATTTTATAGATGGGGAAACTGAGGCCCTGGTGGGTGAAATGATGACTGCACTGTCTTCCTTGAATCAACAGAGAATGCACCTCAGTTTTAGGCATAAGGAAATGTTTATTTAGGAAGGGAACTACTGGAGGTGAGAATGAAGAGGTTGTCGAGATTTCTAAAAACTGACCGAAATTCACTGACAAAGGAAGGGTTCATTGTAGGTCACCCTTAAAGTCAGTCTTACTCAAACATGGGGGTCTGAGGTGGGGGGAAGGGAGGAAGCAAAAGTTGTATTCTCAACAGCTGGAAACTTTCCTCATATGATCCTAGAGTGTCAGTCAGGGAGGAGCCTTAGGACAGAATGTCAGAGCTGATAGGGGACCTAGAACAGGGAATGTCAGGGCTGGGAGGGAGATTAGAACATAAATGATTAGGGCTGGGAGGGGCCTTAGAACAGGGAATGTCAGAATTGGGATGGAGATTAGAAAATAAATGATTAGGGGTTGGGAGAGGGCTTAGAACATAACTTATTAGAACATAGAACACAGAACTCCATATACCTGGAGTCAGCTTGGGCTTCCAGACTGAATGGGGCCAACTGTTAGCCATGACTGACTGGGATAGTGAAGGTGATAGGTATGTTAAGGTGGAACCATAAGTGGTAGAATCAGTGTCTCTCAACAGTGCTTTGGTCATTAAAAGACTTGTTGATATTGGGGTTCATTAGACATCCTAGAATTTCAGAATTTAGTGATCAGGGAGTATCTTGTCCAACCCCCTCCATTTAAGGAGACCCAGAGGAGGTCAGTGACTACCTTCAGGCCACACTGTAAAGTCAGCAGCAATGCCAGAACTAGAACCCCGATCTCCAGACTCCTGGCTGGTGCTCATTGGACTACACTGTGCTCCCCCATTTTATAATCGAATGACTGTCAGGGAACAATAACAAACCCAAAGAATGACTCTGATGGTGGAAATTGGGTACCATGACAAACTGGTGTTCACGGCAGCAGCCACCTTGTATCCCTCATCAGGCTGCACATACACAAGCATACCCTGGATGGATGCCTGGAGGTCTATCTGGGGGTGTCAGGCACAGGTTAAAACGAGCTAATCCATAAAAACGCAACCGACACTTTTTAAGTGCTTGAACCAGGAAGAAGCAAGGATAAAGGAGGCTTGGCACCTCCCCTCCAAGCTTACAAAGCACTATAATAGAAAATGACCTTCAATTGGACCGTTTTATTAAGCACCTACCATGTACAGGGCAGTGTTGTCATCCTAGGAAATGTTGGCTTTCCATAACACACAGCCCTCACCCTTAGGGAACTCTAAGACACAGACTTAGGAACTCTCCTCCATGATACAACGTGAGGAGCTCCTTGGGCAAGGAGGGGCCAGCAATGAGCTCTGGAAGATCCCAGGTCTCAATGGTTGTTCTTGATCAGGGGAATCAAGGAAGTCTTCCTGAAAGAAGGGACTTCTGAGTTAGACTTTAACAGATGGGGAGGGATTCAGCAAGAGCAGGGTCCATAGATCTCAGGATATTTTTGAGGGGTTAGAGACTTGTCTAATCTGACTGAAGCATAAACTGTAGGAAGGGGAGTAATAGATAAGACTGGAAATATAGAGGGATGCTAGACTATGGTGGGCCTTAAAGGGCAAGATAAGAAGTGTGAACTTTAGTCAGAGGGAAGTAGGGAGCCCTGCTGGCTTTTGAGTGTGTGGTGACAGGGGGAGAATCATACTGCCAATACTAGTTAGTCGACAAGAATTAAGAGCCCATTCTTCCCCAGACACTGTGCTAGGCACCAAGGACACAAGGAGCCCCCATTCTGCCAACCAGATCTCTGTCTAGAATGAAATCAGTCTAGGAGAGCCACAAACAAGGCGGTGAGTGAGTCCCAAGAAGGTACTTGCAGCTAGAGCGGCCTGGAGGTTTCCCAGAAGGGGCAAAGTTTGAACTGGGCCTTGTAGACTGGGCATCATGATGGGTGGGAGGAGGGCAGCCCCAATCAAGCGCCACTGGGTTGAGAGCATGAGTGCCCCAGGCACTGTAGCTGGCCTAGAGCTGGGCATCTCATTGTGGAAGCACCTTCCTGTCTTTATTCTTCACCATAAGGGGCACTCTAAGAGCTTCGAGCAAGGCAGGTACATGGTTAGAAGGACATTTTCAGGAGGTTTCTCTGGAGATGTGGATCGGATGAATTAGGGGAAGGAAACATTCATTTATTAAGTGCCTACTGTGTGCTGGGTGCCATGCTGAGCAGTTTGCAAATAGAATCTCATTTGATCCCTACGACAAGGATGGTGCTTTTATTTCCCCAGTTTACAGATGAGGAAACTGAGGGTGGCAGAGGTTAAGTGGCAGAGGTTAAGCGACTTGCCATATTTGAACTCAGGTCTTGCTGACTCCAGGCCTGTGGCTCTATGTGCTACAGCTTAGCTGCCTAGACTCCCAGGAAGTCTGCCGCAATAGTCCTGGGGATAGGGAAGAATCATCACTGACATTCAGGTCAGTCCAACTGCACGTTTATTTTATTGAGATCTGTAACTTCTGCTTCACCATCGTTTTCCAATATACCCCCCCCCCCATCCCATATAATAAAGAAGAAAAATGAAGGAAGAAAAGTTCAGTAGAACTAAAAACACATTCAGAAAGGCTGATGTATACAATGTTCTGTAGCCATAGTCCCACCCCTCTGCATTTCCTGGGATCCTACTGTGTGCTAGGCAGTAAAAGACAGTTCGGATACGGGCTGTGCGATCCTTTTGCCTCAGTTTCCCCATCTGTAAAATGAGCTGGAGAAAGAAATGGCAAACCACTCTCATAACTAGAAAACCCAAATGGGGTCACGGAGAGTCAGACAGGACTGGAATCAACTGAAATATAAGGTTTGCTGAGCACTTTAGATGGTCTTCCATCTCCTCTGTTTCTCGTATTTGCATGTTGTCTCCCCCATTAGAGTGGGAGCTCCTTGGGGGGGCTGGGTTTTTGCCTGTCTTTGTACCCCCATTGCTTGGCACAGTGTCCAGCCTGTAGTAAGCATTTGATAAGGGATTCTTGACCAACTGCACTTGATTCAGGCTTGAAGTATCAATCAGAGGTAGCTGCCACAGGCATTATTATCCCCATTTTAAAGATGAGAAAACTGAGGCCCAGAGAGATGTCCTCAGTGTCCCAAAGCCCCACAAAGCTAGTCATTGGGAATGAAAAGACTTGAGCCTGGGCTTCCCATTTATTTATAGGTCTTCCCTGACTAGCCTGGTGATGGTGGGCATGGGCATGGGCATGGAGGGGGGTGCTGGAAGCTGAGCTGTTGGGGAGCTGGAATTGACAGCATTTGGTGAAGCCTGGCTACGGGGGGCGGAGCCAAGGTACCAATGGGTTTTCGGGCCTGTGGACCTGCCAGGATGGCCTGGCACAGAGGCCGGCTCTGACTCAAGGAACGCCGTGGGGCATTTTCCAAGCCGGGCCATGGAGGGGCTCCGGTGGGAAGCGGCCGAGAGCAGCGGGGGCTCAGCCGGGCCCCACGTGCCCCCTTTCATCGGCTCCACGCTCGCTCGCTCTTCAGTGGGGGAGGCGCGTGTATTGTGGGATGTGGGGTTGCCATGGTAAGTCAGCTGTTTGGCAGCGAGGCGACAGGGAAAATGTATGCTGCTTGGGGGCACGTGATTGATCTCCGCCGTGAGCTTTGTCTGGGGGCCGGGGGGAGAAGGGGCCTTGCTTAATAAATCCACAACTGATTTTTAATAATGGCAACGACAGCGAGGATGTTCGAGCCATACGATTAATGTGGCTACCCCAGGAGAACCCAGCGAATAACAAGGGGCTCCATCCCGGGGTAATGAATCTTCCTAACTAGGCTGCAGGCAGCCGAGCCGCGGCTCCTTTAAGCGGAAAGCGCCCCTCTGCCGGGGAGGCTGAGGCCTGGTGGGGAAGGCCCTTCTAGCGCTGGGAGGGGGAGGGGGAGTGCCTGGGGAGAGGCAGAAGAAACAGACTCTCTGATCCCAGATCTGGAGCTGGGAGGAATCTCAGCGATCGCGATCACGATCACGGGACTGAGGACTGGAACCTGGCCCCACGAGCCCTGGGCATCAGTGTCCCCTTCGGAAAGGCCTGCCGGCCTCTGGACGCGGAATCCTGCGGTCCCCACCGAGGTGCCTCAGTCTCTCCCTCCGTAAAGTGAAGGGCTTGACCTCTGAGCGCCGTTCCTCCAGGCTCCTGGGATGTGGTCTGGCCCCTCCACTACACACAGTAGAGCTCCAGGGCCCAGAGAGCTCACTGGCTCTCCTAAGGGTCCAGCCAAAATCTTCTGACCTGTATCCCAGAGGCAAGTGGGAATGCAGCGCATGAACACTGGGTGACAACTGGGAGGGGCGAGCGCTATAGTGGAGGAAGGGCCTTCTCAGAGGAGGTGGCGCTGGAGCTTCCCCCACCCTACCCCCACCAGGAGAACGGAAGCTCCTTGAGGGCAGGACTACTACCTTCAGCAAAGTAGCAAATGTCCAATCAGATTAATTTTAACTGAGTCATAGGACCACCGGACCTTAGCATTCACCTACTCCAAGGGACAGAGGTCTCAAGGATCTGTGATTGTAGGTCTCTAAGAAACTCCTCAGGTGAGGACACTCCCTCCACCAGGGCAGGTCAGTACTGTTTCTAGCACATACTGTCCTAGAGATCTCCCAGCCAGGTCCCCCTGGGCCTGCTGCTGGCCCTCCTCTTCCTCCCCAGCATTCAGGGCAGGAAGAGTCTTCAGAAGCTACCATGTCCAATTCCCCCACTTTACAGATGAGTACACTGATGCCCAGAAAGGTCCAGTGACTGGCTCAGGGTCACACAGGAAGTAGGAAAATGGGAATTTGAATCCAGGGCCTTTGAATCTAATTTCATCACTTTTCTCAATCATTCTGGAAGTGGGGGATGGGAATGGACCCAGTGAAACAGAAAGAGGTCTGGATTTGTCGGGAGGCCTGGGTTTAAGTTTCGCCTTTTTATCTGCATGACCCTGGGTTAAGTTGCTTCAGTTGTCTTTGGCTCAGATCATCCACTGGAAGAGTGTTGTGAGAAAAGAGCTTTGTAAACCTTGAGATGTCATCGAAATGTAAAGTAGTGCGAGAGTTGTAGGGGGTGGGAGTGGGAACCAGGCCATTACCAAGCATCTGGGACAGGGGAGGTGGCCATCCTTGGCCACGCTTAGGTGCTGTCTGCTACAGGCTTTATCAAGATGCTGAATGGGCAGTGGCTTAGAACCAAAGTGCATAAGGGATAGCCCCATGGCACCCAGAGAAATAAAGATGTTTCAGAGGAACAATGGGCTTGGTGGGGGATTCCCAGGGGAGGAAACTCCATCTACCCATGCAGGGCATCATCTCTTAGTCAGAGAATAACAGAGCCCTAGATCTAGACAGAGTGACCTGGTAAGCCTCCTGCCAGACCCATTACTGAGCAGGGGCAGAAACTGGGGTCTAAAAGAAGTGACTTAGTCATGTTCACATAGCAGTTGAGAGGCAGAGGGTAGTCTAACCCCCCTGGTTCCAGTCCTGCCACCCCCTAGCACTCAGCCCTTTTCCTTTATTCAGGTCTTTTTATTCGAGGAGGATAGGGAGCTCTTGAGGTCTCTTTGGGTCCCCTTTTCTCAGCTCTCATCCTCTGGCGTCCCTTCAAAGATCCAGACTCCTCCCCTTTCCTCCCCTTCTCTCTCCTTCCTCCTTCTCTCTCCTCCTTCCTTCCCTCTCCTTCCTTTTTTCCTTCTTTCCTTCCTCTTTCTCCCTCCTTCATCCTTCTTTCTCCTCCCCTTCTCTCTTTTTCCTCCTTCTCCTCCTTCCTTCCCTCTCCTCCTCCCTTCTCTCTCCTTCCTTCCCTCTCCTTCCTTTTTCCCTCCCTCCTTCTCTCTCCTTCATCCTTCTCTCTCTTCCCCTTTCTCTCTCCTCATCCCTCCTATCTCCTCTTTCCTTTCTTGTCCTCCCTCAATTCTGGGCCATGGTTCTACTTGTTCTCTTCCTATCTGTCTGCTCACCCTGTCTCCATCTCCTCCCACCCCAGCAGATCAAGGTAGTGAACTCCACCCTGAGCCCTCTCCTTCTTGGTAACTTTATCAGCTCCCATGAAGTCAGTCCACATCTCTGTGGTGATGCCTCCCAAGTCGCTACATCCCACCCCCAGGGCCAACCTCCCTCCAATGGACTTCTCTATCTGGATGCCCTGCAGATATCTTAGATTCATCGCGTCCCAAACAGAACTGATTTCTAGTCCCTCAAAGACTCATCTCCTCCAAACATCCTTATTTCTATTAAAGACACCCACCACATACATTCATTCTCTCAACCAATCGGTCTACAAGTCTTTCTGAGCACCTGGGTGCCCTGCGCTGTATGTGGTGCTGGGGATACACTACATTCCCACTCACCAGGACCTTTCATGTTGACAGGGGGAGCAGGGGAGACAAATACACAGAAACTACACGCACAAGCTGAATCAAAAACTTCAGCATCGTGGGGCCCACAGCTGGTCCTGAGGCATGTCCATTGCAATAAGGATGTTTGGATGAGAGGTGGTTTTGGTAAACACTCCCAGGTGAGGAAATGCCTCTCCTCCTGCAGGTTAGTACCATCTCTACAACTTAAAGCTGTAGGGCTGCCTGGCCACATAGACAGTCTGCTGAGGCAAGATGCTCCCTAGCCACTGGATCACACTGCCTCTGGGAGAAATACCAGCAGCCTAGCCCGGCATCAAATCCTCCACAATCCAGCTTTCTGCCAGTCTCACATCACCTTCCTCAGCCTCACACTGTCAGAGTGTCCTCCCCTCATTTGCTCCCTCCCACTTCCCCCAGACCAGAATGTGCCCTCCCTGTCACCTCCCCCTTTCCTTTCCTTGGAGAACCAGCTCAGACACCACCTCCTCCAGGCAGCCTTCTCTGATTTCTCTGCTCCGTAGGTTTCCCTGGACCAGTCTACCTCTACTGCCCACAGGTTCACATCCCTTTCAGCCTAAATTTTCTCACTGGGGTACAGATTGCATAAGTGACCTTACCTATAGAGTGTAAACTTTCTGAGG